>DWEC01000245.1:0-18968 GCA_018245735.1 Microceris miodesmiata
ACCGGTTAGGTACAACCTTTAACCGATAATCATTTAGGTTTGGGGTCAATGACCGAAACCGGTTTAGAAATAAAACCAGTTTCCGAGCCTTGGATGATAACAATTTATTCTCATGTAACCAAGTTTGACCAAAGCAGGTGTTTTGTGACATTAACAAATATTTTAAATATGTCACTTGTAGATTGGAAATTGAGCAACATATAATGACTTGTTAACTCTAAAGGTATTTTTGTGACTGATGCGACAAATAAATTTAACAATTCTTCATATTATAACAACATAAGCTTGTGTTGTAATAAGTTAGGATAAGCTACTTAGAAATACGCAATGTAGAATCTTTGATGTTCTATTAAATTTGGAAGTGGACAACTTTTGCCAATATCATCTTCTAAAATCATATTCGGTATATTTCCAACAAGATTAATGTTTTGCCAAACCGTAAAAGTGTATAAAGTTCACTAGCGCCCCTCGCATTTCAAATTCACAGCGGCATTAGGAGCCCGCGTCTGTGTCACGTCTCTTGAGCGCTGTGTGTGTGTGCGGGCGTCTGTGTGCGTTCGTGTAGGTGTTGGTGTGCAGCGCAGGCGCAGGTAACCGGGACCGTCTGCGGGAAAGGCAGCATACATGTTGAAATATGAAAAATGTATTAGAATCACTGCTCTTAGAGGAATCTTGTTGCAATTTCTTATTTAGCAGTTCAGATGGCATGTCTAAGCGGAATTGAGTGGTTATATGGTGGTTCATAAAGGTTACATTGTTTTTTTTTATCATATGTCACTGTCGGTATTAGAATGTATTAAAATGAGTCAGGAGGTTACAAAGTCTGGTATGTGCATATAAAAACGCTGCAAGTTTTGTTTTACCACGCGAATATCAAGTGGCAGTCTTTACACTAACGCTGATTAAATCAAAAACAAAAAATGATATACCTACGTATAAGGCGTAAGCAGTCATTATTAATAGGTATGTCATCAGACAGCAACGTCAAGCTGAAGCCTATTTTCACCAGCGCTCCCACATATAACAAAAACTGCGCCGAAATCTTGCAAGAAATTAATTACGGAAAAAAAAGAAAGGGGTGCGCGCGCGGCGCTGACGTAATTTCTCTGCGAAGAGCGTGCGCATGCGCAGTGCGGCCCGAGACCTCGCGCGTCCCGCACGCCGCGGACCAACCCCACAGGCATCATCCAAAAACAATTCATTCCACCACAAAACGTCTAATCGGACTAGCCCACCATTAAACTCACAATATAAAACTCAACCATTTAATTTTTCATATAGATATATAAGTAATATTTTTAATTCCAATTCGAAACCCTTCTATGAGTCCCGGCTCCGTCCCGTCACACGTCATACCGCGCTGTCCGACGCCGCACGCGCACGTGTGCTGACGTCACGCGACCTACCCGGAGGGAAGCAGTAAGTCTCTCTATCTTATATTTTTTAATCATCGAATTTCTTACAGATTCAAGAAACTGACCGTTATATTTGCATTTAATTTTTTTACAATTTTGTCAAAATTATAAACATTTAATACTTATCAATAAGCCATATTCTAATTGGATAAAATATTTCTCACTTCTCTATCAAGAAGAATAAAATACTAATGAAAAAGAGAAAATAACAAATGCTTTCTCTTCGTGCCTAGCGTGCCGAATGTTTAATATTTTAACTCCCAATTAGAGTAACTTATTGGTAAATATTTGAACATTAATAGTGAGCAAGTAATGAGTAAGAAGTAGCTACAACGATAACGTTTAATTAATGAACATTAAATTACATTTTTTATTCGAATTTGCCGATGTTGGTAAGAAACGGATAATCAGATTTCTAATAAACATATTGGCAATAAAAAAATGACCAATTAACAAAATTAAAATAACCATAATCCTGGTGTAATCCTCTTTAACAGACGAACAATGAAGATGTATGATTGAATTTAACTCTCACGGCACTTCTGGAAAGTGCGAAAGGTCTGAAATTTGCCTTGTTACTTCCAGCACTGTTTTTCATGAATAATTTCGTTATTTTGTCGCTGTATAGCGCAATTCCTTTTTTTTCTAAATACACATACCATATAATAGGACATTTTGTATTAGTACAAAATGATATGTAACACGTCACAATTGACTGACAATTACAGTTGTACTGTGCACATAAATGTTGGTAGCATTGATTTGTACTGCACGTCATAGACTAACCTAGAAATATACAATTGGTTTTTTTTTGAAAATATGGCTAATTAAAATTTCCCGTCTTTAAATAAGTGCTGACTATGTTTTATCTTAGTTTAGTAAAAATAATATCGGTAGCAATGTCAAATATTATATTGTAGCATTATATTTAAGTACATAATGTATATTTGCTTAAGTACATTTGTAATAAGTACATTTATTTTAGAATATTTGTTCAAGATATTCTCACTAAAAATGACTGACCGTGACGATCGTAAAATTGATTTTACACAACTGATACCAAGTTTTCGAATAGTTCTGAATAATTTTGAAAGACTGTCCTTGCAGTCTTAAAATCTAATTTACTTCATTTGATCTTTATACAATAGACGCATGTCCCGTTAGTAATTTTAATAAAGGATGGTATTCAAATATGTAATATATCTTATAGTTTAACTATTCAGTCATATGCTAATAAGTTAAAGATACTGCCGCTGGAGATTCATACAGAAGGTTCTTTCTATGCCCACTTTTATGCCGTTTCCATTAATACTCGTTCATCATAAACCGTATTTAAACTTTCACAAGTTCAAAGAACCTTAGCAGTACTCGAGATGTACAAATGAAACCACACATAAGCTTACTAAAATATAGTAGCTTTGTATAATATGTATTATACCTAAATTAATTGAAAATGTATATAACACGTGTAATTTTAGTTTTACATGAATATAAAACCACGTGATATTCTGTTCTCAATAAATTGGAGTGGTGCAATTTTAGTCAATAACAATGAAAAAAAATGATAAAATCCTAATAATTAAAAACGTTGTATTATATAATATACAAGTATAATTTGGAAGAATTCTAATAACTGAAAAATATAAGGCTTAGTGTACACGTCATAAGACTCATTAATGTTGAAAAAATTTTGCCCCCTAATTATAAGTGCATGTCTTTCACCGGGCGATTGCCAGGAATAGATGTACCTAACTTCTAGTTTTTGTATACCCACTATTTGTTCATTTTCATGCATTCTTTGCTTTAGTTTTGTACAAATAAATATTACATATTTATTTACTTATATGTTAAAATTCCGATAGTTATTTTATCTCGAAAACCGATACACAACATCTGGTTATTGAATTAGTTAAAACAGACCTATCCTAGATCAAGGCAGACAGAAAAAAATTATTTGAAAGTGCTGTTAAAACTTACCCGCCTAAAATTACCATTTACGAGTGCATAGATAATATCTACACTTACGTTTGCTTTGTTGGCAGTACCGTCGCCAACCTAACCTAGGCCAACATAGAAGCATCGGAAACACAGGTCAATACACTCGGTCACGGCCGCGCACTTTCACGGAGTAAATTATTCTTGTTTAGACTGCGATCAGGAATTCTAACACACGCGCCAAGCGGGTTTCTGTTCTTTCGTCCCAGTATTTTCTTCTAATGAAGAATTAAAAACATTTTATTTTCACAAAAGAATTACAATTTCAGGTATGTTTATGTGAATAAATAAAACTTTTGTAACTTGTACAAGTAACTTTTTCTTAGTCTTAGTTTTTTTAGTTTTTGTCAGATCATATATTGGGTAATTTTATCCATCTCAAATAAATTTAAAGCGGAATTTAAACCACTATTCTTATCATGAAACAAAAATGTTCGTATGGTTGCAGGAGAGGGAATACCTTTGCACACACTATAACATGAACACCGTATCAATAAGAACATAATGTTCCTGTTTATTCTGGACTCCATATATTTAGATTCCATTGGCATGTTGTTTTAAAATAAACTAAAAACTAAAAGCCAAAGAAAATCCACGGGAAGCAGCTAGTTCTAATTAAACACGTCTCGAAGTCAGTAGTAACGTTAGCCTAGGTCACTGCCTCTTCGTCGATCTTTGCCGAGCGAGCCCGAGGTTACCCGAACGCAACGTCACTGCGCAGACGACGTCAAAGGAGTAACGCTCATTCATATTTTATCAGAGTTACGAAATTCTTCAACTTACGTTTTTTACGTACAATTTGTGTAGAGCCAGCGTGAATATTAAATCATTAAAGATAACACATTTACGCGAGTACGCTAAGGTCTGACGATGTTATTTAATTAATGTAATTAGATTTTTAAAGTGTCAATTGTATGTTAATTTTAAATAGCTAAGATCAATTTTATTTCTAATACACGAGCAAGAGTTTCGGTCAGTTTAATGCTGTTAACAGATAAAACTCAATTTCACTGCTGTGAACAATGTTGGCAGTATCATAGTCAACAGATGCATACTTAAGAACAATTTACGATTAAATGTTTGGTATATAACCTTAGACGTGTACTTCCTTTTCAGACGGGATATAGATTATACACATATGAATATGGCATTACGTGTTCCGCCCAAAATTTAGATATACTGAGAACATGTTGAGGAACAATTTTGTAACTGGTAATTTTGTAATTCCAATAGTTCCTGATGTCTAACCTCTAACCCTATCAATAACTAGGAAAAAAATGAATTGCTCACAATTTTTTTTAAATTTAAACCTTTTTATTGATTACCATAGATATAAATAGTTAATACATTACCTCGGTTGTCATTTATTTATTAAGGTTCTTGAATATACATTGATTAGGTTCGAATTGTAGAATAAATATTACTATGTTTTATCGGATTAGTTTCTGTGTTACGTTACCGCATTTTACCGGAGTCGACCACAAAATGTCGCTTCCATGTTTCCCGGCTGTAGGCTTCAAAAGTTGCGAATTAATTGCGCTGGCAACCCGCGAACAATACACACCTGTTTCCCACAGGAAATCTTTGTGTTGTTAACATTAAAACGTACTCGTTCATTTTTATTCCGATCTGTCAAACTATTACTTCGGTTCAATCGTTTTTTCGTTTCCGATCTCGGTCTACTCGAACGTTCTAAGTACGGTTTTTGTAAATTAATAATAAGTTTGATGGATTAACGTAGATTCAACGATGGTGTTCGAAAAGTTCTGTTGTTTTAAATGTCAACCCTTGTTCCATTCCCGCCCTCGCGGCTCGCCCGCCTAAATAAACTTTCGTTTTTTACCCTTTGCATAGGTATCCACTATTTATGACTGAACCGGTCCAACGGCACACCGTTTCATAAACGTGACGTGAAGCGAGATAAAATAAATGGTTGTGAGGATCGCGGCGATGGGTTCAAAATGTTCGAAATCAAATTGATTTTATATTCTTCAAAATTATATTCTCCTTGAGAATACATGCATTTTTTCCGCACGTATAATGTTATTCTAGAGGACTTCCAAATTGAATGTTCGAAATTTTCGAGTTATCGTTATATTATTTTCACTTTTGAAACGAACTAGATCCAAAATTATTCAACCAATCCAATCTGAAAACATGCATCTCCTTTTTTACACTAAGCGGTGAGAATTTCGAGAAAAATTTGTGAATGAAATACGATTATGCTAGCCCTCTAAAACTGTCTCTTAAATCATATTGAACACGTGAATATATTATGACGATTTTGATGAAGGTAGGATCGCCGACAAATATGCATGTGAGTACCGTAGTCGCTGGAAGCCCTCTCTACTCACCCTATGAGAATAGCCGACAATTTAAACACGTTCATGAATTTATAGATATCGAAATTATTTCGTAAACATGAACCCGTATCTAAGAAAGTGTGTCCGAGGCAGCCATCGAACTATAACAGGAGGTCGTAAAATGCACCCCATGGAGGGCAGTTAAAATAATTTGTCCACCTTATCGACAACGGTTGTACGTATCCAGATTGTTCATTCAAAGTTCAATCTTACCCCCTCCACATACGTTACAATTTCCAATGACAAAAAATTCAAGTTTTATGTATCGGTCCGGAGATAGCCAAGTTACAAGAACGGTTATTAAAAATTGAGTTTTACATCCAGGAACTTAGGTTTGATTTGGAATGTACAAGATATATTTCAATGTGAAAGCGGAGGTATACCTGCAAGGTGCGGAGGCCAGGAGTGACCGACGGACGAGTTTTTGTTTTTAGGGGAGATACAGGACCAGCTGTCTGGATCGATATATTTTAATTATTTATATTGAATTCAGAGAAGGACCCTCTAGAATTCAAAATTAGAAATTTGACTATTAAAACATTTAATGTTAGAAATGGGATTCATTCTCCGTAATTTAGTATTATAATCAAACAAGATCTTTGAGTACCAAGTTCTAAGGACTTGAAGGGTCCCCGCACCTCTAATCACTTTATCTTATATATTTAATATTTACATGATTTATATATTTACTTGATTATGACTTGTCACAGAAATAGAAGCATGTATGACATTTGAAATGCAATAATTTTCAAACCACTCGTATATTACGCTGCCAGGTCCGTTCTGAAGATCCAATGTAAAGACAGTACAGGAATATAGATAAGTTTTCTATATTCCTGTTTCCAATACCACGTATTAAAGGATACATAAACTTTTAACTTGTTAATATCTGCTTTCGTACCATAAACAGCAATCCGATATTACTCGGTCAATCTCCTTTTCATTCATTTATATGTAAGGATGTTTTAAATATTTTGATGGAATCGAATAGGACAGGCAGACGAGACGGTCCACGTATATACAAATTACGACTAATGTAGTCCTTAAAAGTAACACTAAGTCTGTGATTAACTTTTCAATAGGACTGAAGCTAACTGCTCCCACACTAACATATGTTATGTTAATATTCCTATTCATACAGTCTTATTCGAGGTTGGTTGCAGAAGTCATTAGTAATGGCTAATCGTTATAGTATCTGCTCCGTTGCTCCTTGCGTATTAAAAATGAAGCGAAGAAATTATAAAATAAGTACCATTAGCATGACATCGGATTTCAATTTAATATTCACCATTTATATGCGCGGTTTATATCTGTTACTTTCGAATTCTTATATCAGCACTACATAGGCTGCAAAACTTTATTTTAACATTTTTTGCACCTAAATCATTCAACTCGTTAATATTTACATGTCAATGTGCATTGTCACGTCTAAACTGCCGACGTGAGTGCTTACCACGTCCTTAATAGTGCCAGTATGTTAGACAATAATAATGATATATATCACAATTTAGATGCATTTCATGAATATATATGCATATTGAATACTCGGGAAAATGTTAAGAATTTTAAATTAAAGTTGTATTTAGTATATCACAGATGTATAGAAAAAGAAATCAATCTAAAATATATTGATTTAAATTTAGAACAATACTCATTACATACATAGGTTCGTTACGACATTTTCAATTTGAAATAAGAATTTTATCTATTCATCACGGTGTTACCATAAGTTCAAAGTTTGAAATTAAAACGATATTCGTTAGATCTAAAGACTACAGACTAAGATCACAAGTTAGAATGTTCTCGATTTGAATATAGAACGAAATTTATTTTTTGTCTGTACGTATATGCTATGATTATTCCTTTCAATACCATCAAAAAAAATATGTTTACTTGCAAATTAAAATCTAGTCGCAATTAGCTAGAGACTGCAAGTTGATCAGGCCGAAAAAATTGCTCGCGACTTCCCAAAAAGTACGCACAAGCGCAAATACGGAATGTTCCGAAGATGGGCATAGACATTTACAATCCGGGGGTGATAAAAAACATAAACAGCCCTCTGTTAACGAGCATATATGAACAACACGTGGCGGATACAGATGCGACATGATGGGTATTCCGAACAGAGCCAGTGGACGTATCGAGCCGATGGTTTTTGTTACCCAAGAATAAAACACGTAAAGACGAAACACTTTCGATTATGCTATCTCATAACTATAAATTTAACTATTAATTTTAAATGATTTATAAGCTATTGACTAAAATAATCTACTTGACGGCTAAATCTTCATCGTACTAAGACAAAATGCCTGAAGCTTTCGTCGCTTGGATGTTGCTGCGATAGTAAACGGTCTATAAAGAGAAACAACTCCGAGGGTGGCTGGCACTTGAGTTGGTGAGCGTCGGTGGCAAATTTCCACGTTACGTAGAGATGTTGAGTCAGTACATATTGTTATGGTTAAGTAACAATAATGATTTTTTCTATAAGGTCTTAGAGACAGTATCTAAACATTTGATAGACAAATTGGGAATACTTGGTGGAGTATGATGCTGGTCCCGTAGTTGCGAGAAATCTGGATGACCAGCACTAAGGTATATGAAATATTAAGGATTTCAAAGTAAATAACATCACGCCTGTATTTCCCTGAAGGGATAGGAGTGTGGTACTCTATGTTTCGCCAGGTATATTTTAAGTCGCTTGTACTAGGGGATGGGCCGGTTGCCATAATTTCTGTAATCAATTTTCTTAACTGAATGTGACTAAGCCCTTAGCCTTCTCCATAACATTTAGTGATATACGCGTAAGGGCTAGTTATAACAAAAAAAGTCGTGCTCGTTTTTTAATCTATTCTTAGTACAATAGATGCTACAGAGGACAAGCGAGGCAAAAAATATTTAAAACTGGTCCAGGAGACAGCGAGACGAGGGCCCGCTGTTACAGTTTTATTTTGAGGTCTCGTTGAAAGGGAATCCTGTTAGCGTGTGATTGTACGTTTATTATACGTGTTCTGGTTTGTCTCTTTTAATAAATGTAGTGTTTCATGATCTATGTACGTGAGCGTACTAAGGACACTTAAGTAGAGCGTGTATTAGCGCAGAAATTTAATAAAGCACTTATTGTGTTAGAGTGGCTGAAATTTATTTCATTTTATTTATTTTCTTTGTATACAAATGGACAAGCACAAGAAATTGTATCCTTAACATCACTGTTATTGTAAAGTCTTGGAGAATAGCAAAAATTGAAAAAAAGTGGTAGGCAGGGCGCCAGATAAAAAAAAAATCACAGCTTCAGAAATCATATCATAATATAAAATAGTAAAATGCTATAGTATAAAAAATGCGTATAATGTGTTATTTGTTTAGGGTAGTACAATAGTCATGATTATAGAAATAGATGCGAAAATGTATGTGTGTATATAATAACTTGTTTCATATTGACAGTAACTCGTGTTTGTACCGATGTACAATAAATACATAATTATCACAAAATGAACGAGAAAGGAAATTATAAAGTCACTAAAACATTCTGTACGTGACTGTACTCAGTACATTGATATACAAAAGTGAGTTATTGCTAGCAACTTTTATTGAATTAATTGTTTTTTCCTAAAGCCGGCGTCGAAGGGGCCAATTAACACTAACATGCTACTATCTCGCTTGTTTAACGATCCGTTTGGGGTTTAAATTACCCCTGCATTTATATCCTTTCACATGGAACTCTAACCAGTTTTAGCTACCGAATATTTCAAAATGTTATTAGGGTTGATGCGCTTATAACCCGACACGATGGACTTTTCGGCAATATGTATCGAATTACGATACATATTGGCACCTTCAACAACATCTACTTAGTCAAAAGGGCCCTGCAATAGCTATTTCAAATTTGCACTTTCATTCTCTCTAAGGCAAATCAATCGATTAGTCACTGTCGGAAGTATTTAAAAAGACCTGGACGCTCAATGTCAGTGAATAATCCAGAACAGTTCAAATTAAATGAAACTATTCGCACACGTGCAATATGATTCTCAAAACATTCTACATAGCTTTTGAAACACTTTGTCTCTCTCTATCATATTACAAACGCGATATGCACGATTGAAACGGGAGAAATACCTAAGCAAGTAGCGTTTGTGAATAAGGACGTAAGGAACGTAATACTTTACAGCTATTCATTAGGAAGATGGCATCTGTCAAGTCGTGTTTTTGTTCGCGCGCGTTCCCACTCGCAACAATGGTGGAACAGTGTGTGCTGATTTACATGCTGTTACTTCTATATGTTTTATCATTCTGCCGCATACCGTATATCATGTGTATGCGAAATATAAATTTATTTCTACATTTGTCATTCTTTCAACGTCTGTTTGGACGTCAGTCTAATGCTGTTACAGCCATTTACGTTGCGAATGTTTACGAGTATGGAATGGAAAATCGTTTTGTGCTCTTTCTCTTTTTCATACCTCAAGGCGGAAAGAGTCGACTGCGTAATTGTTCTGTGAGCAGCTTCTGTGGATTTTTAAAATAAACTTGGGTTAGTCTAACTTTATCTTTTCATGGAAGTGTGCCAACTAATGGCAAACTCATGTTTTTCTGCTGAGCATCATTCTCTTTCGTAACTATGAAAGCCTTAAAGCATACTACACACTGCAAAAGACTGGAAGTCCCTGCCGGCGTTCCAGGTTTCGGCGTTTTTCCCGATTCGTATGACCTGGAATTATTACAGAAAAGAATGAATTGGCTCTTTCACTGCAGAACTGGTATAGCAGGTAGTGTAGGTACACAATGCATAGCCTTACGGCTTCTCACTATTTCGTTATATACAAAATCAGAACAAAATTACCCAGTATATCGCATAAAACATTATAAACTTACAAAATGCTATACTGCAATCGTCTGTTGGGAAGACATCTTCATCTTTCTATTTATTGTTTCACCATCATCACCGTCAAGGGTCACTTTTTAACGCTCTACTGTTGTACACGGGCTTCCTTTCAAAACGCTAAGTGTTAGGGCCACAATCTGCGGCGCTGGCCGAGTGCGGATTTGCAGACTGATAATAATATATCTTTAAAAATTTACGATTTGTGTTATATGATGTGATAATGAAATGTGCAATTACATATGATATTCTCTTATCGTAGCAATATTAGTCTCACAAAAGCGCCGTGGGATTTGAACTTGTATTATATACAGTTCCGTTAAGCAACAGATATATAAATCAAGATAACTTAGCCACGTATTTCGTGAGAAAAATGTCTGAAAGAGACAATTATAGATATTCTATCCGGTTCATTCTTCTTCAGACTTCAGACTTTCTTTTTTCAAAAAGGAATATTACATTTTTAATTATATAAAATCTCTAATGAGCTGCCCGAACTGATGTTTGTTAACATACCAGCATAATGTCACACAAATTCTTTCTTGTAAAGAAAACTCAAAAATTCGTGTACCTACCTACCTACCGACCTAACAACAAAAATAGAAAACGAAAACCAGAAATGACTTTCGTGTATTCAAGTGATTCGAAAACGGGTAGCCGCCACGGATTCCAATACCCGAAAAACCTAAGACGTGCTCCATTTGGAGACGGCCCGACAAAGACCCCAACATACCAACAATGTTTGTCGAGTCCCCGCACTCGTCAAAGAGCAAATAGTATTATTACAAAGACGTCGAGAAAAAAAATAGGAGAGGAAAAACAAAAGATCAGAGCGAGACGGGAATACGAATGAGATACTGAGCTCAGTGCAGTCTAAAATAAATCATTATGTATTCAACGCAGTGCTCTCCCGATAATAATAGATGGCGCAGGGCTGATTTTCTTACATCACACGTTCATTTCTATACAGCGTTTTTGTATACATTTCACTCATAGGTGGCTTTGTACAGCGTTTAGGAGATAAGCGGCGAGGAAGCGAAAGTGGAAATTTGATACTATCTTATGCATTTTGGACCATAAATAAAAAACACAATGAAAAACGTCAATTCAATTTCTAAAAGGAACGAAAAGAAATTAGATGTTACCTTAGAACTAAATTTTTTGTCGCACAGGGGAAGTGTTCGACAGACATCCGATCTATTCAGAAGAAATTAAGTCATGTGATTTTTACCCAATCAAATCCTCACCCTGACCACTTGAGCGTATAAGAAGGCTTCGGAATAACCATAAGAAAGCTACGTAGCCCCAGTAGCGCTATATTTTCTTTAATGAGGCCTAAATAATTGGCATTACAGATAACATCACAGAATACTGCACTCACGATATGTATCAACAAATTAACATTTACAACAAAGAATATTGCAGATAGTGATGGTGGGTCATCGTTAATGCAACTTAGCATCGTCAGTGAATTAAATAATTCGATGAAAAAAGGTAAAAAAGCAGTGAGAGCTTTAGAAAAAACAGTCAGCCCTAGTCCATCCAGTTGAGCGAACGACTCGCGCCGCTGCGCTTGCGCCGCCTTCCCATTGGCTGGCGTGATCGAAGCGGCGGGCGTGCGAGCGAGAGGACCAATACGTACCCTACGTTAGAGCGAGACGGTGCGCACAGCGACGGATGCGAGGGTTTCCGATCGTTGACTCCTTTCAAGGCCATGAACAAGTTACTTTTTGTTGTGTGTCATCGCGTTGCAATAGGCAGAGTGAAATGACCTTCGCTACTTTCTTTTGAGGTCACCGTGGGGAAATTAGTGTCTGACCGGAAGCGAGTGGCAGGTGAATTGTACATTTATTGCCAGGGGTTACATAGCAGTAAATTGCACCTTTGTAAATGGATTATTATAATGGCAATCCAACAAACTGACAGTACATAATTTACTCGTATAAATACTGCTACGCCTGCAATATACGACGGAATAAGCAAAATCAGGAAAAGTTCACGATATTCAGGAAGTTGTCTTTGGGTAAATCATGAATATATCTAATCAAAGATACGATAAATTATACTATTAAAATTGCACGCTTTTTGTGTTAAAACAATATAAATAATAAAACACCTGTGAAAATGTTAGCCATATATATTTCTTAAAATAACATGTTTATAAATAAATACAGCTCCCTGGTAACTAAACAGGTATGTACTCTTTTATCGGTTCTCCCTATTACAGGAAATTGTCGAAATGCGAACCAAATACCACAGATAACAAATTGAAATTAACTACCCGCATGTCACTTCATGGGTTACTCAAACTCTACTGTCTGTGGTTACGCTTGAAAACTTACGTTATAGGCTTTTTCTAAAAATGGCAATAGGTCCACCTTCTATTACAATACGTGGTGCAACTTATAATACAATTGCTGAATCGCGGAAGAGTACTACATTTCTCTCTCTAACCCAAGGGGGGAAAACAGGCGAGATGTTATTTTGTGCTTTTTTCTGTGCAACCCTGTCACATATTATTGGGAATGCCTGTTCGATAGATTGACACAAATTCATAATGCCCTAACGTGTACATTTTTTTTAAATAACTTTTTTTCTAAGTTGGCAACATTGTCTTTAAGACTATTGCTTATCACTTTATGTTACCGATTTGTGTGCTTATACTTAAATGTCAGCGCATTATATACAGTGTTTATATTATAGTCTTATCTATGTAAGCGGATAGGAACGACATACCCCATAGTATTATCTGAAGATATCCTCTAGATGTAAGGTCAACGGTTTCTTATCTTGCGTTAGAAATTCGACTTTTTAAAGCATACATCATCTAGTTATTACATACATCATCGCATATCGAAGTTGCTGCTTTCATCGAGTTACTTAAATATACCTCACGTAACGCAATTTTTGACATTTACGTTTTAGCTGAGAATTTATTAAAACAATTTTGTTTATTTTATTTGCTTACCTATAGGTTATAATTGTCATTCTCTTTGGTGTAGTGAGTGCAAGCGCGGCTATCGAGAAAGAGATTCCGGGTTCGATGCCTGTGTGAATAATTATTGGGTTTTTGTAACGTAAAATTATGCCACAGTAGCACGAATTCTGAATTATTGCACGGTGAGTGGCAATAAATTAATTCTCATTAATTGATCAAAACTAGGACTACTACACTTATCTACCTTCTCTATATAAATCTTTAAGGATTAAGTAAGCCTAATAGAATTTTGATAACAATTACATTTTTTTGCATCCGCATATATGACGGTACGATACCATCCAATGTATACGTATATTTATATTACGCTTACATAATTTTATATGGAATATTGTTTTAAATATTCTTGATAATTCTGATTGATGCTCTTAATAATTCAGTTTGTGACGAAATGTATTTTACCTGGCTCAGTCGGGAACTGAAGTCATTATATATTTGACAACTAAATAAAAATAAAATGCTTCAGACATATGTAGTCTAGCAGTAAGGTCAAGGATTGTGGATATTACATTTTGGTCGCGTTACCCCCGCAATGGGAAGTGGTGCTGAGTCCTAATATGAACAACGCGAGCCTACAAAAAGCCTATTCACTTATTCTTGAAGAGTCCTATTTATATATCTACTTTACTGGTGTTCTATACAATGTTACCTGTGATTTAGTTCCACGCCTAAGCTATCACGCTATTTTTGCATTATGTGATTGATAGATATTATTGACGTCAGCCATTATATTACAATGACGTCCGGAAGTAGAGTTAGACCAGCTTATTATTAGCTTCCGTCCGAAAATCTATTGTTCTTTTAATAGCGTCGCGACTTAGGCTTTAAGCATTTATTCGTTTTTTTTTTTTAATTTTGAACACATAATTTTCTAGTGTTTATGGTATTATTCAGTCGGAATATCTGAGGACAGCTTTTGTTGTTTTTTAATCATCATCATGATCATCATCATCAGACTATCTTAGTCCAATGCTGGACATAGGCCTCCCCCAGAAGGGGGAGTATGCCCGTAATCTCCACGCTGGGCACGGCTTTTCCCACCGCCGACGCTGTTGCCCGTCGGGGGCCAGGGCATTTAACCGTGCCTATTTAGGCTCCGCTATACCACAATCAGCCGGTCGCCAGAGCCTCGCCTGTTATAACAGGGCACGTGCAGGTGAGGTTGGCTAGGGTTCCTGAGATGGTGGCTGGAACCCCTTACACCCCTTTTTTAATATATTCGGGAAACTACTATTAATACTTAATTTGACTGTTATATTTTCCAGTGACCACGAGCAGTGGATTAAGCAGAGAATCGTGTAAATTGCTTTTCTGTAATTAATATGTTCAATTTTCTATCGACCTCGAAATTCATTTACGTCTTCAATTGCTGAACTGGTATTTTAACCGAAACTAGTTAATATATCTTCATGTCGAAAATTCGGTCATATTATTTAAAAAAATATCAATGAAAAAATCAGTTCACGCGAAAAGCATCTCGTAACATTATATGGACAAGTGTAGCAATGAACATTAATCATATTTCGATTTTTTATTTCAGCCTTTATTCATTATGCACCTGCCAGTAACCGCCAGAAAGTGATAAGATAAATGCATACTTACGAATAGGTATGTATTATATTTTTACCGTTGCATAGACCGAACAGACCTTTCAGAAGTAAGCACATCAGTTTTAATATCACACCCCGTCGACTACATTACTAATAGCGATCTGTAAAATAATATGATTCTTTTACTGTATGCAATTAAGTGCATTATCGAGTGATAGAAATATTAGCTTAATCAACAGTGTCAGTAGAATTTAAACCTTATGTTCATACTATTAAAATCGTTTAATGGTTTCCGTGTGGTGCGTAGGCGCGCCCACGCAGAAATTCTGATGATCATAATGAGAAATTTATTTTGTCCCATCAGCGCCTTGCGTTTCTTTCTAATAAATACTAACACGAAACTCGTGGCTTTGCTTGCGTTTGCGATACGAGTAGAAACTCGTTATACTTATTTATTATCACGCCTCGATGTGGTCTATTTGATACTTAATAGAAATATTTTATAAAGGCATGTACCTAATTACCATTATCAATGCATCTCACGAGAGTTAATTGTTGAGTATTAATAATACATTATTACACAATAAAAATCTTCTGATCTGATGTGATTCTTGGATTTTGGAAACATGGAATAAAATGATAAACGCAAGCAAAGCTGAAAGATTGAGGCTCTCAAACTGTTTTTATAAATCGTCGTCGTCGTCGTCATCATCAGCCTATTTCAGTCCACTACTGGGCATAGGCCGCCCCCAAAGAGCGCCATCGCGTCGTCCTTTTAAATTATATAAAAGTCTATAAATCATTCAATTCGAAAATGTAGTGACTCGTTATTCTTTAAAATCGGGCTACGATACTCGCGGTATACTTCCCTTCATCGTTCAGTTTCTGTTCTATTTGATGAGTAACGATTTAATAGTTTATATAGGACTTTCATAGTTATTTCATAAGGATTTCATATTTAGGGCTCATTGTTCCACGTTATTGAATAATATCACATGATGTATAATATCATACTATTGATAGATTATGTCATCGGTGAGTATAAAACTTATGTATCACATTTATAGGTCTATATTAAATAATAATAATCCACCCATTTATCATTCCACTGTTGTAATATGGGTCTCCTCTCATAATGAGAGGGTTAAGGCCATAGTGATTTCACACACGTTAGGATTTTTTTAATCCGTAAATTCGGCCCCCCCCCCCCCTCACTCCGTAGTCTAGGAGTCGAATCTCAATTACTATGACTGTACTTACTCTATTTTTAATATTAACCATTAATGCGTGTAACGATTAAACAAAAAACCATAGGAAACCTACACCTGAAAACTCACCACAATGTTCTGTATGAAGTGAGCAGTTTGTCAATCCATGAGACCAGGGGGCAAACTATCGCTAAAAAAGACTCGTTATAAACGTTGTTATAAAACGTAACTGTGACAGTTATAGCGGAAAGATAAATGCGTTGACGATGGTGATGATTATTATTGTAATACTTAACAAACTTTTATACATTTAGTAATATCACCACGCCAGCTTCCATAAAGGCTGGTAGAAAGCACAATATGCCCCCTATCTTTACAAACATCACGTGCTACTTCTACATTCATCTATCTCTTCATTCACGCACGTCGATAATGATGTTTATGATGAAGTATAGTATCTGAATGATTAGATAATTTGTGTAGATATTTAAGTAAATTACCATAGTACTCATTGTTATTGGAAACCTAGCTAGATCACTTTACGTGGAGCCCCTACCATCTAACATTTTGTCTATTAGTTAATATTACGTCATTTTTTTTAATCAATGACATAAAACCTGAAACAAGACCATGTATGTTAGACGACACATGTCTCTTATGGAGTTAAAATTACATTTTTTAGTCATTTTAAATTAAACGGTTCTTTACTTCAAATGTCAACACTTAATTAAATTCATTAAAATCTATTGAAAATGATTGTCTAGACTCTAGTCACCAATTAAGTTCAATAATTTATGTTATTAGTTAATCACTCTATTTCGTCGTTTAATTATCATGCACATGTCAAATTAAGGGGGCGACACAGAAACAAAAAAAGTTTTACCCTGCATTTGTGTAGCCCTTCGAAAATCCATTAAGGATACCCGCACACAATTCACCCGCATGCTTTCTCTGGCCAAATTTGCTTAAAAGAAATATTTAATCTACCATAGCTGACAATACGAAGCTCCCTTTTTGCGTTCATCGAGTCAAAATACTATGGCCTTTTTGTTTTTTAATAAATAATTACACAAAATGCTTCCCTAATTGAAGAGGCGCCTTCGCATTAAATTAGCAGAAATGAACTTCACAACCGATTTCGACACCAACAAAGAAGTAACCACGTGACATTCGCATTGGAAATTAGACTTTATTTAAATAGTAGGAAGACAGGTATTTCTTTGGGAAGTAGCACAAGATGGCGTCCTCGAGTTCCTTTATTCCTTTTTCGATTTCAAATACTCCGCCGACATTCCCGCGGTCGCTTCATAGGGTGGAACGGGTGAGTGCGAAGAGAGCAAAGATAGTGTGAGGGGGATAGTACCTTATTGTATTCCAATTGGAGACACAGAGTCCTTTGTGCTTCGGGTTGAAGTTTTAAATATCGAATATGAACGTTACACAGCAGTATCGTGCTGTTTAATAGTTATTTTGAGGCGGGGTTCGTTTTTATACTCATTTAAATAGTTTGCGGCGTGAAGGTGCTCATCGAAGTCAGTACTTGGAAAACGACAAATTGAACATGAATTATTCGTAATTTACTCACAATTACGTGAATTTTTGCTATATATACATAGAAGTTTGGTTTTTATCATAAAATGACATACATACTTCATTGATACAAAGAGACAGATTAATGACGTTTGGTCGGTTTTTTCAAATGTATGATGAAGACAGCTTACATTTAATGCGTAGTTGCTGTAGGACATCAAAAAATGTCCCGGTATAATCTGTGACCAACGTAATTAAAGCCCACCTGTATTTAAAAGAACCTTTGTAAATGCTTCGAATATATACAACCGCTCAGAGCAGCTGCACTTAGTGTTGCCGATATTTTGAAAGATAGAATGGAAAATTGTATATTTAATGGGAATAAATTAGACGAGTAGAGATCAGAACGAGCCAAGACACAGAAAGTAACATAATATCACTAAAACTTTAGTTTTGATTTTGCTCCTTCAAAACAAAATGCACAACATTGCAGATCAGTTGAAATGCCAAAGTAAGAATGAAAACTCTCATATTGAGAATGACTTTCATTCTTCTCCAGTATGATATGATAGTACTGTTCCGAATATCTTATATAAGTCAAGTTGTTTATTAAAATATTTTAATTATATTCATCATTTAAATACCACATATTTTCCTATAATATCAAACCTGATATATCGACCAGTGAGATGGCAATTTTACCAGAACTCGAATTTTTAATCTTCAACGGACATACTATAAAAATATTGTGCCCGACGGTTAATTCGAATATAACTTTTCTCCACTCCTAACTGACTTTAGCTACATTGTTTAAATTAAATCTAATTGTTTAAACGGCAACCATTGTTTTCGATTGCAGCAAAAATGAGCTACCGAAACGCCAACGCAGCAGATTGAAACACTGCTGCGCTGAACTGGCTGATACCTGACACGTCCAACGAAACCTTTGCTCCTTATATCTATATTGTTATGCAGGGAATATCAAATTAAGATAACTGTTTGATAATAATAACATAATATTTTGAGATACCTC
>DWEC01000246.1:0-18961 GCA_018245735.1 Microceris miodesmiata
CTTAGAAATTATAAAAAAAATTCTAAGGTGTGTGAAGTCTGCCAACCCGCACTTGACCAGCGTGGCAGAATATGGTCTTAACCCGCTCAATATGAGAGGAGACCCAAGTTTCAACAGTGGAATTATAATGGGTCGATTATTATATTACGAGCAATACTAAATACGACAATCAAACGACTTTCAACGAGAATGCCCGGCATGGACATTCTGCTCGATAACCTCTCAGAAGAGATAGATGTCCCGCAGTGCAATACCAATTATAAGACGTATTAAAATATAACAATTGTGCTGAATCGCTATACGTCATCGTTATCAATGTTTTTATCTATCTACTACAGGTATCCTCACAGAACAAGGAGTGTTAAAGCCGTAATCTGCCACGCTGTCCAACTATCGGTTGGTAGAATGTCGCTAGTACTTACGCGGAAGAGAAACACGCATTATTTTATTGACAATGTAAACTTATTCGTTGGTAGAACTGAGCTGCATCTCTCAAATCACCTAAGAGCGAAGGGGATTTTTTTGTAGAAATGGATAGTCGCTAGTCACCAGGGTCCCAATGTTTAAACTACCACTGGAATAAATATAAAACTCCCTCTAGGGACCGTCCATTTGCGTTACTTCGCAGCTTCAGTTACCTTGCACTGGCTTCGCCTACGTCCCCTGAGGTAATAATAATTTTAGACGGAGCCTTAGTATGAATATATCTCGCATCCTATTTTTCGATTACTGACAAAATCGGATAAAGTTATAGGATAGATTAATGAATGAAAGATACATTATTTTAATGGATAGTTGACGTAATACTAAATGGCATTAAGACTATTGAGATTATATACTTAATTCCAATTTCCGTATCATTAATAACGTACCACGTCACGAAATTAGAAAAATTATTATTACATAACAACACGCTTGTATTTCCCTCAACTGGTTAGGCAGAGGAGTGTAATACATTCCTACGATTCCTTTTCCTAATATTCCACCTACATAAATTAATCAATATTCATGTTACATGTATCACCAAGATACATAATATTATTGGAACACGATATATAGCAATTTCTTCAAGATAATCACTCCCATTATTTTCCTTATTCTCAACAATTGACATGTTATTTGCGTATGTGAAAGACTCAATCATATGAGGATGAGAGTGAAGATACAATAAAGAAAAATTGTACCCGGCGATGGGATCACGGAGTTCGATTAATGTACATACTCGCAGTGATGTTATACTCCGGTATGATTAAACGAGCTGAAAGACTATGCTTGGTAGTTGTTATATATATGTATGTATTTCTAAAGGAAACTCCGACTTCCAAGGTAAAAATTACTACTTACGATTTTGTTTCAACAAGTTAAGTAAAGTTCACTAATTTGTCCTTCGTCGTTTACGTCTTTGCTGGTACCCTTAAATTATAGACTTTATATAACCATTTTCATCAATAATGTTACATATAAATATCATTACGTAGAGTTTTACAATACTGATAAAGTCAATAGAGGTGATCCAATAGAAGGAGATTTAAAGTTATTTATTAGATAGTTTAAATTGTATCCTGCCTTCAATTTCTCGAAGCGCGGAACGCTCGCTATCAATAAAGCTTTTCAGGTATAGTAATGGAGTTCGCGGCTAGAGCTTTCTTTAGGATTACAAACAAGACGGAAGGTTTCTATTTCGGTCGTGAGCTTGTCTTCTTATGCTATTGTAACCTAAGACGAATTAGTTATAAGCGTAAATTGAATTCGATACTTTTGAGTGAGTATTCATCACCAAATTCATCTTTTCCCATTGCTGCATGTTGCATGTGGATTGGGGATCGCAGAGTACAACTTTTCGTACCGCCTACATTGCTGGCTGTCGGTGGACAAGTTTTTTATCGGTACCTATGTAGGTTACAATGTAACCGACTGCTGGTGTAACCGAAATGCCGGTAGAATGCTACCGCGATTATCCGGTCGCTAAAAGCTCGTCTGTTGTATAATAAGGATGCATCACGGGTGAATTATAAAAATAGAAAAAAATAAAAATCCCTCTAAAATAATCGAAACCTGATTGATGTTCTTTTTCATTAATATAAATAGCGAACATGCGCATAAATCATGCGAAATCAATATAAATATGTATAAAATGCTCTTGAACAAACCAAATTCTCCACATACATGTCTCATTCGTACAATTAAGTCGATACACCGTGTTTCATAGTAATGTTCCTATTTTTGGTATCGAGGAGGAAACCTTTAAAATGTTCTAGGTCTTGGATGACAGGTAGGAAATATCGTAGCTTCTATTCTTTTCTCGGGTAACAGAGAAACATTGCCTGTGCCAGACGCCACAGCGAGCATAACTCTAAGCCCGCTGTGGCGTCTCCTTCAACGAGCGGGTTGGCCCGTTTTCAGGCCTACTCAGAGTCCTTTTATGAGCATAACATGTTCTTATAAGATGAACACGCGAACTCAGGTGTGGTCACAGATTTGGTCTTATTTTATAACCCAGGATCGCCTTTCCGATTATCACGCAGAACAATATACTAGCGTGTGCCACACAGAATTCTGGACATGTCCACATGGACGTTCTATTCAGATGCTCGCTAAAGCAGTCATATCTAGTCGGCATTTATGACCATAACAATGCAAAGTACCTAATGTAATTTATATACAGTTCATGGGAAAATCTTCATTTATCTCAAGTGGCTATCGTTAGAGTCAATTCCTCTGCATGCTCGAGCTATCCTATCAATAAAGCTTCGCGGGAAGCCTTCGTCTTTATTCCGAGCAGTGCGCGGATTCCTATGGTCCCTAGATTAAGATACCGATCTTTACTGTGATGAAAAGTTGGCGTGCTTAAATCTTTTAAGAGTATGTATTTATTTTGTGACTTTTCCACAATGTTCAAATTATTTAAAATCTAGAAAGGTTCGGTTCACGATATTCCAGACTACCGCGAAGGTTGTTTATCGATTACAATAATTCGATATTGGAAAACATGTGTGATTATTACACAAAATACTATAATAAACGAAGATTTATTGGTATAAAGATTAGGTTTTGTCGACTGCTTATTCGATTTAGCGGTTGCGAGTGCGACTGAGCAAGAGGTCCTGGGTTCGACGCCCGGATCGATCACTACTCAGTTTTTCTGAATTGAAATTCGTAATAGGGGTTCGGAGCCTGGATTCTTGCCCTATATATAACAACAGGTTCATCTCTTATTCCATAGTGAGCCGTAACTTAACTGGTGAAACGTAGGAGAGTACTACATTCATCATCCTACCCCTTCCAGAAGATACAGGAATGAAGTTATAAGATTATGTTTTGATTGACTGCTGTTGAATTAGATACAAGTATAAAATAGTCAGACACCTTATATTGAATTTTTGCGGTCATAATGGATTTAAACTTATTTGCATCGAAAATACTTTTAGCCCGCACCCTCATTTCTCTGCCCCTGAAGCCCCGCTATCCATAAAGCTTCCAGCGAGGATTCTCGCGGCTCCAAGATTTAGAATCCGATCTTTAGCGTAATCGCGGCGTAGTCAGGGTTAATCGCTTAGTAGTCGCTATTAATCTAGTAGAACTACTCATCGAACTACAAATGTTTAAGGGTTATCTAGATCTACTTTGCTTGCGTCTTCAGAAATTGTTTTTTGGATAGATATGTTACTAGCTGCGATCTGTAAAAAGCCAAGTCGTTTACGTTGGGTACGCCTTATGCGAAATTAGTAAAATTTTATTATGTCCTATTCGAAATAATCACAAATCTGTTCCTGGTCCTGATAATTGAAGCGCACGTGGACTAAAACTCACACCCTCCAGACTGTAACAAAGAATTTTAAAATTTGCTTCACGCTAGAAATACATACATACATACATAGGTATAACGGAGATTCTCCCCGGGCGAGTGTCGCACATGTTCTACCAGCTATGTGTGTATGTATTATAGAAATATAATGTAAAAAGTTTGATTGGTCCACACGATGATCAAAATAATTGTACATACGACAATTTTAGTAACAGACAAATAGATTTTGAATTTTACGGATTTCTCATTTTTCTAAAATACCTAAATTTAATAAACGCCTGTCATCAGTTTGATGGGAGGTAAATAGTTCATTTAGTATTTTTGCAATATAACAGCACTTTCAGAGTTTATCGTTATACGTCTCATTTATGAAGATGAAGTTTCAGCGGATAAGTCTAAGATGCAAATGGAGCGCACAACCTCCCTCGGGATAAGCCGTTTTATATGAAGTCAGAGTCACCCTTGAATTAAAGTTTGCTTCAACTTTATCATAGAAGGATATTCATTCTTCTTAAGAGGAAAATATATGTGACAAAAGTTTTTAATGACCCTAGCACCGGCAATAACCAATATAGTGAATATCGATTATAACTTGGCTTCACTTGTTAAAAGTGATAGTTTGTTTTGAACAAATCAAAGAATACCGACTAGAAGTAAAGAGGAATGGAACTAATCAACTATATTGAAATACTATACTAAAAACGACTTATAACAGAATAAGACTTGCACCTTCCAATACAATTAAGCTAGCGACGTCTTGAACACTTTTCGCAAGGAACGCAAACACATTTGGCTGATTCTGTATCGCACGAAGCGGTAAAGTTTGTTGACAATGACTGATGCGAGTCTTCTGCCTTGTCCACGGCGAATGCGCAATTTTGAAACGCGCCATTGAAAAGGACTAAAGTTTCTTAGTCGCTCCTTTCACTACATTGTAACTCAGTTTTCAGACACTAACACAATACCCGACCCACTTTAACTTTACCATAAAAGGAAATATTTTGATATAACGTCGATCGGCCGAAAAACTTTTGCTATGACATCTTTTTGCGTCCCTTGGAGACACTTTTAGATACAAGTTGAGAACTCTTCTTGTACAATATGCTCTATTACGATACTACAAGTTCAAACGATGTTCAAAACTTAGTCCACCATTGTTAATATTAAGTTACCTGATAAGAAAGTAGCTATCCGGTTACGTCACAAGTGATAGGTACATGGTTTTCGTTACCTGTAACAAACAAAACATATATTTATTAAATTAACAATGTTATTATTAGTATAGTGTTTGCAATAGTTTTATATTATTTATCATTACCACAACTGGTGATTTATGTACATACATCTTTGCCCTGATTGTCAAGTCCCTTACGGGAACATTACTAGTCTTGTAATATGTATTATTAATTCATTATGAACTATATATAAAACTCTTGTAGAATTTAACTTCTCCCCTTACCCCCTAGAAATCAATATTCAATGGTTATGTTGCTTGGCCTGTTAAATTTACAAACATCTATTATTTAAAGTTCCATAAGTGCATATGTATGCAGTTCGCTTTAGAAGTTTCCTAATCATTTTTGTTTAACGTTCTTTGAACACGAAGCCGTATTAACGGCATTTTGATTACAAAATCCATTAAAATATTCGCCAAAATTTAATGGATACCCAACCATAATACAGTTATTGTAACAAGACACTCCCAGCACTGAAGAAGGTAAATTTATTTCGATTAGTTTTCCTTTTGACGTTATTGTATAAGAATCCCTCGGGGCAGTTCTTGCGGTCCAGCGGTGATTCGTTTCACCTATTTCTACCGTAAAACAATATTCATTGTGTTCTGGTCTGAAAGGCACGGTTGACAAGTGCAGCACTAGGCGACTATCTCAGTCCTCAAAAGGCACTCGTCTGTGACCAACTTAGAATAGGATTGTTACAAACTAGCAGGTAGAAAATGCACTTGTACAAACTAGATGAATGTATATTAACGGAAATATTTCTTCGGTTTTATTAACAATTAATACATTTGTCTATACGCGGAAGAGGTAATTTTTAATCGCTGTTTGATCATTTATCATGCTCTCCTTTCATTTATACCTCTATGTGATTCGAAACTTTGAGACGAGATGTTACATTATGTGACTCGTAGTTGACTTTCTCATATTATGATGTTTGAATATTTTTATGTGATGTCAAAATCTGGTCAACATTACTGCATTTTATAGTTATTGTCGACCGAAACGGTCAACAATAACGATTGAGAAATTTAAGGAGAAATTTAAGCCCAAGGAGTTGGGCACTTTGATCGCGTCTTTGTTTTTGGGCACATGTACCCTAGGCCTCTTCAAAGCAACGGTGAATAGGTTTTTCCTTGGTATGGGTGACGTTTCCTTGGTCTTAAGACAAATGTATGCTTTCGACCAGGTGTTAGCATATCATGTAATAAAAAAGGGCGACAATCTGTTATAGATTCATTTATCAATGATAGTTTATAAGCTAAGACTGTAGAAAGGCTTTGGGCTTATTGTTCGTTTGCACTGACGTGACCCGAATGGGCTTTGGAGCAGACAGGCTTTATACGAAACTTGTCGCCTTCGCTTGTATCTATTTTACGTAGCAGTCTACCAAGAAATACTAACAGTTGAAGTATTCGTGAATCAAAAATATAGGTCAAGTATCGTTGTAACAGTTTCATCTGAGTTATTTTGCAATTCGCAACGTAGTTTGCACGGAATATCACACTGTCGCTATGCACACTCACCTGGGTGTCTAGCCAAGTACTCATAGTTACTATTACATCATGACTACTATAAACCATTTTATCGTTCCACCTTGCACGCGACTCTGCTCCCAGACTGAGAAGGGTTAAAGCCATAACTATTATTATGGCCCGTATTAATAAAAGTAATGAATAATCGTCATAATAGTTCGTGTCTCCATATCGTTTTTACTTATTAAAACAATATGATGAAGAACTGGTCATTTTTTGCAATAGTTGAGAACACAATAAGAGCGGATTGTGTAACATAAAGGTTTGGTGCGTTGTTTGTTGTACGCAATTGTTACGTTAAGTTAGCAAGTATCAGTCGAAATGTCACGTGAATGACAACTACGAGTAAGGTGAAGGTAACATTTCAACGAAATGTAATCTAAATGTATGTGACGAATATATTTGAGGAGAATCTTGTTATATAATTTTATAACATATGTATATATAAGTTTTTAGTCTAAATTAAAATGAATAAATATTATCTAATGTTTGAATTTTTTTTGGTAGATATCCGTCTAATATCACAATATATTTCTGAAGTTCCGTAAAACATCTGTGCCTTGATTTCTTTGAGCCTGTGAATACAACCGCTCAAATCTTTGACAGAGTATATTGATTTTATTGAGTTGTTTTATTGACTCGGTAACCATTTGAGATTCTATCTTCGCATATCTGGTTTTTAGTTGATGTTCATTTTATAAGAAGAACAATTCAACCTTATTCACATGTACAGTTAACAGTTTATAAGTTCCGGGTTGAGTTTTTTTTATTTGCTATATCTCTGATAACCCTCAAAATAATTCGCGATGAGCATTGTTTTAATGTGTTGTATACTTTTTGTATATTATTGGGGGAGGCCTATGTCCAGCAGTGGACTGAAATAGGCTGATGATGATGATGATATTTTTTTAATCTGTCCTTATTCCCATGTTTCAGCGAACATAGCATGAAACAACCGAACCTGGTTGGTAACTATAATCTATTATGTTAAGCAGCAAATTGTGATAGAAACTACATTTTTCGGCAGAGTGCATAATTTGCCCTATGATATCGGTCGATAATTGCGAACCCTCCCTGATTGCTATCGACGGTAGCCGTGGTTATAGAGTTAGGAAACATAGTGAATTGACCTAATTGTTTGTTTGTTTGTTTGTTTGTCATAAAACCAAACCTAATTATTATTTACAACTCGGAAAGGTGTTAACTTTAAAATCATAAAGTCGTTTAATTATTTTCGGTGAGTAACAAATGACAGTAAAAAATGACAGCGCATGTGCATGTGGTTCGACGGTTCAGTGCGCACATGTGTTTTAAGTGTATGAATGTGTGAGTGTATCAAAGTTAAGGTTTTTCTAAATAAATCTATTCTTTATTAATTAAACCACCCAACGCTTAGACTAGTTTGGCACTACGCCTTACGCGTGTATCGACTCCACGTCAAGATGGAAGATGTTTTCGTTGATTCTGCCCAGTTACTACTCGATAGTGGTTTTATATCGGTGCTTCGGAATGGAACATGTCGAGCAGGCGTGTTGAAAGGCGACTATTGCAATTGCTAGCACTAGTTTGTGCGCGTAGTTTTTGATACGGCTTATGATTATGACGTATAACGCGTTACATTGTACTTCCAATTTTATATCCGCCTTGATCGCTGTCCCGTGTCACAATAAACACTATAGAAGCACAAATGACCAAAGCAATTAAGAGTATTTCGTATTATTTTTTTACTTTTAACTCTGAAAGCAAAGTAACTTTTTATCTTACAATAATTAGATTAACCCCGTAATTTGGAGAATAGACCAGTTTTAACGAAAAATGCATTACGATTTTAAAAAATACTGAAGTTTATAAATGTTTTTGCAATTAATTTTGAATTAATACACATTGCAATTAAGAACTTGAGGAACGTATGTAACAATTGGCGGCAAAATTTTCACGACAGTACAATTTCATTTTCTTAAATGTGCCCTTTCTCGTCGCCTTAAATTCCGTCGAATAAGAACAGAAATGTACGAAAACAACACCGTTTCACAAAAACATTTTCAGCAAACATACGTTGGAACAGTTTTTATTTTCTACCCACACGGATAAATAAATGTCTACTCAAGATTGAAATACATGCCATTCATAGAGGGAAATTACAAATTAATTATTAAAATGTTTTACCTGTGAAGTATTATTAATAACGGTTGTTTGAAATTATTCGTGTACTAAGTAATATAAACGTTCTTTCTTAGACTTGATGGGTCCGCCAGTTGTAATGCGAACGAGCGAATGACAAGCGACGATTTGGTCAGCTTGATAGCGACCTACCGAGTTACAAAGACTGCATGAGAATAAAATGCATATACTTTATACACTATGTATAAAATAATTGAGAATTTGTCGAATAAGACTTTCCATGCTGCTATATAAACCGTCTTTAACTATTCTACAGAAATCACATCACAGAGGGAAACAATTCAGCTTCATTGAACATTTAACTACGATGCAACATGTTCGTTTGAATATTTTTTGTTCACCAACTATTCAATGAAATTAGTACATAAGGTCGGTAATTAAAATGTAGTTTTCATTTATGATTCACAAAGCTTTATTGGCATTTTGATGCTATTAAAATATCACATTTACTGGTTTTATATTTATAATCATACATGTATTCCAAAGGAAAATTTAATTTGGAATATTAATAATTTTACACATAAATAATCATTTTTTTTAACTTATAATCGAGACAGCATGTCTTACATAAAAGCTTTTTGATAAAACTTTCTGAAACACCTGCTTCACTTGTCACAACTTGTTTCGAGACAGAACTTTAGGGCGCTCAAAATCCAATGTATATAATGTTATATTGCGACCGCCTGTACAAGTATGACAAGTAGACGTAAACATGAAATACTCGTAAAAATCGAGGGATAATGTAAGGTAATTGGTATGCTTACCGTTCTTCCGTCTTCATTCACGCTTCAAAATATTACGTTTTAACAATAAAGTACGTCGTTCCATATATAGTAAGTTTAAATCCCTTCGAATATACAAATAGGAAAAGATCAAATAAAAATGGCAGGCGTTTTGAGCTATCATCAGTAATATATATTTATATGTGAAAAAAAGTGATTATAATATTTACTATCCACAGCTTTCTATTTCGTTTACTATTTCAATGGCGGGAAATCAAACTGCATAATGCATGCAGGCGCCGTAAAGTTTATGTCCATAATAAAAAAAATATGTAGACTGCTGTAGTTGGAATTTAAAAACAAGGTTTGTACACTCTTTGTGTTGTCTATTTGTTTGAAAACAGAAAACAAAAGGGGTTGGATTTTAGTTTCTCACAGTGAGCTGAATTAAGGAAGGATTTTCGAAAAGCTCGCCACGAACCTCGAAATCTTGTAGCCTGTTCGAGTCTGTCAAGGATATTTATATAGTATTAGACTACCATAATACTACCTAATAAATCTTTTACTCAAGAAAGGGAAACTATTATGTAGTTGAATATGAATTCAGTTTTGCAGCAATAAAACATTTATTATTGTTAAATGAATAATAATACATGCCTTATAGCCATATATTTACGCAGAAGCATTTTGGTATACCTTAACCATACAAAAACTTGACTTCAATACGTCTTTCAAATAACATTCGCATCAAAGTATATATAAAATTAGTTCAATGGAATACATTTAAATAGTACTCACGTTACTGTTGCATGTAACGCCCAAATTTTCGGGTATAATTTATAATTTATGTATACAATAAGCATTTTCGGAGCGAGGATTCATTCAGTCTTCCTCAGCTTGAATTGAAGCTGTCTTATTTGTTATTACAGTTTAGTGAAAAAAGAATAAATCCTAAGCACGCCTGTACGTTTCTGCGGCGGGAAGCTCTACGAGAATTGGATTACGATTTAATCATGTCTAGTATGTACTACTAAGGTATTAATCTGGGCGGTACGGGTTCTCCATAAAGTACACGTAATCCGTCACATTGCTTCAATGGAATATAAGCGAATTCGTGAATTCGTGTGTCGACATTTTAAATTACGCGTGGACAATGTGATATGCTCTTGTAAATTGACGACAACACTTTATCTTCGCTTCCGTGGTACGTTGTAGTAATCGGAGATTGAAGTCATTTTGCCACCAACCTTGTTTATTTTCCTTGTATTCATCAGTAGTTTAAATATTCTTTATCATGTTATCAGCGACCGGCTGATAGCGGTATAGAGCAGCCTAAATAGGCACGGCTAAATGCCCGGGCCGCCCACGGGCAGCAGCGTCGGTGGTGCGCAAAGCGATATTCCTTGCGATCTCCAAGTTGAAGCCCAACGTGGAGATTACGGGCATAAACCCCCTTTTGGTGGACGCCTATGCTCAGCAGTGGACTTAGATAGGCTTGTGATGATGATGTTATGACCAATAAATCTGTATAAAGCGACTAAGGTTATTACAGAACGCACATAGCAATAATACATACAATTCATACGTGTGTGTGTGATTCACGTAAAATAGATTAAGACTTTGAAGGATAAGCTATCTAAGTACCTAACACGTTATATCTATTATAGTAGAATATTCAATTTGTATTAATTATAACGGTACAAAGCAATATTACTAAGAAATACAATTAAACGTTTTAATACGAGTTCCTATTGAGGCGAAGGAACTATGTCGTTTCTGAAAATATTTTTGAATAACATATTTCTATAGGCGTTTTATTAATTTGTTCGTTATAATTTATAGGTGTTCATTAATTAGGTTCCCGTAAGTTTCTTTTTACTCTCTTCATATTACAATAGAAAAGAGCGTGAAGGGTCATATTTAAGTACCAATGAAATTTTCCCAAATTATGTAGTTTCATAAATAATATCATATTATTAAAATATTATAATATACGAATAGATTATTATTAACGTAGTGTCACTGCAAACAATGTCTATTTAAACAATGTCTAAGGGCTACAGGAATGTATATATATTTGTTTTTGGCAATTATAAAGAGAGCCTTAGTTATTTACTGTACAAGCATAATGTCGTAATTACTGAAATAGCATACTATAGCATAATACTTATTTTCATAGTAACTTCACACCTGTATCTTCCCAAAGATGTACCCAGATAGGGTAGTAGGTACACACCCATGTTTCATGTTACGTTAATGACCCACCATAGAATAGAAGTCGAGTCTATTGTTATACATCGGGTACAAAGCCAAACTAGAAGCTACTACTAGGAATGTTATGTTGGGAAGACTCAACTTTGCTCCTTCCGGGAATCGAACCCGGGACTTTTCAGTTAAGAAGATAATTATTTTACAAGAAGACTACTGAAATCTGTTTAATTTTTGAACGGAATTTATCTTCCATGGTTACAATTTCTCCAAGATCATCTTGCTGGTTATGACATATGGTGCGGAACGTACACATAATATGATATAGTTACTAATATACATATACATATGTTTAATTGTGCAATGACGATCGCAAACGTAGTAGTTTTCAGGCCAACTTATTTTTTGTGACTAAGAATGCACTTTATAAGTTTTGTTAATTGAATGATTTAAATTTCCCAAAAAATAATCTATAACAATAAAACAGTAATTAACTTTACCGTGTTCGCAGGTCGCGCGTCCACGTAATTTTATTAACTTCGGCGTTTTTCATTTACGGCCCTCCCTTTATTGGGTACCATAGATATTCTAATTATCCGCTTTAATTAACTTGGCATAAACAGAGCTTAAGCCTCTCAAAATAATTACGCGCTGTCATAACTCAAATATATAAAATCGCAACATAATAAACCAATCCCTTCGTTGCTGTGTTATTAGGCACGGGTCGCCTCTTAAGCCGGGTGTACCTACACGTTGGGCCAACGTTATGGCCTAACATGCACAGGTCTTTATGGTGTACGTTATCAATTATTGTTGTTCGACATTGCCTGACCAGCCGAATAGTGCAAGTATTTAGTGTACATTTCAAAGAATCTTGGCAATCTCCAAAAACAGCGTTCACACGTTGGCGTTTTACCCAGTTTTTTACGCCTCGTCAGCAAAGTTAAATGTAACATTACACTTGTAACACAAAGTTAGATGTAACATCACGGTGTTTGGATCTGTGCCCAGTGTATGCCAATAGACTCACCACCCATTCTATGGGTCGTAAATCGTACCTGGTATAACTTAGGAGTGTATTATACTTTTCTGCGTATCCTTTCAGGGATTACAGGAGTGATGGTACATTACGTACTTGCCAGGGTTTGCATCCCAGATCCCGTAACAGAAGACTGAAATCTAAATCAATAGGGTATCACAGTTTGTTTAGATTAGACAAGGGTCTGTTAAATGGGTCCAGTGTGGATTGGTAGATTTCAGATACGAGGAAGTATTGTAAATTTAAACTGAGCGCGATTGTTTCGTTATACGGACAGGTCTCTGAATATGATATAGGCGATATTTACTTGCTTATATGCCCGCTGCCTACCCCGAAAGAGATTTAGCATGAAGATATGTATGTACATGCTTAGATTCCATATCAGGTAGTGGTTTTTAAATGTGATGGATTGACTTTAAAACGACGTTATTGTACCGTCGTCTAATTGTGGACAATAACCTAATTAATCTGAGGTCTCTTTATGATGTTTCAACGAAGATTGGTGGATACTGGTTAGTGGTCAATTTATCTGTCAGATCATCCTAAACCGCTTTTAAGTCATCCGACGAGATTTCACGATTGTTACCCAACGATAACAAATGAAACCGACTAATTAACGTAAACACGGAAATTTGACATTACTTGCTACCCATTCAAATGTGACCGTGCATGGCGTTGCTTAACTTTACAGATCGCTTACATTCTACAACCGTAGCGAGGCTTGATGCGCTTCTTAATGCAAACTCCTCAAAGCACAAATGTGATAGGAGGCCAATGGTTATATTTCTGTTTTCTTATGAAACAGGCATGCCTTGATCAGCCTGTTCGCTTTTGATTTCAAAAATCTTAGGTGAAGAGTTCTTTGCCATTTGATCTCCTCAGATGGACATAAATAACAATTACTTAACGGTCTGAACAGGTGTAGCGATAGCACTCCCCAGACGAACTCATTAATTCAAAAGAAGAGTAGACGAAGTTTTGACTGAGTAATGGAAGTATTTGCGGAAGATAACCAGAGCCACCACGTCGTTGTAGATATTAACACAGTTCAAAATAATGAATGAAGTTTACTCGGATAGTGCTCGGTATCTGCATATCTGGGAAACTTTTTCCACCCCGCTAGAACAAACACATTAAAGCGTTCCGCGTTTACGTCCGGAGGCAAAGCTCGAAGGCGAGATAAACTTGGTGTGCTGACGTTGATTTATCTCTTCGTTTGTTTGTTGGAGACAGCCGGCTCCAGAGTCTGCTTCATCCGGGACACCGGTAGAGATAACGAGTCTAATGCACACTACAAATTACCCGGAGAAATTGCCGCGCAGACGCGGAGATTCACAACATGCAAATTCGGGAATACATTTTTGTTATCGCTAGAACGTATTTCGGCTTAGTGTGAAGTGTAACTCATAAATATGTTAGATACGGAACTGCTATGTACTGTTCCCGCATTAAAGTTTTGCGGTACCAAACGTCTCGACAAAAGCCAAAACGGTCAGTTTGGTTATTCAGTTTGAAAGTGAAGTTCTTAGTGTGTGATGAAGATGATTTACTTCTTTACATTCATTAGTCGCGAACTTGAGTTCCGTTCGCTACTTTGGAACATTGGTAGCTGGAGTAAAAGATATCGTATAAATAAAAAAAAAATAAAAACCAATTAGCACAGTTGCTATGGATCTTATAGTGCTTGGGTTAATATGCAATATGCTTACTGATCCAGAAAGCACGCTCAGTCAAGTGTTTATTTCAAATTTCAGTAGGTACATATAAGCCACAATTGCGGTGATATACACAATATATTGTGTTCAATTTGGCAACAACGCGTTGTACAGGAAAAGTGACAGATATTTATTTATTGCTTTGAGATTTAAAAGTTATGGTGTACAATTTTAGAAATGCGTAGAACTATGTCAATGTGATATAACTAAGAGTTCGGTTGTTTGAAGGCAGTTCCACAAATCATTACGTGCAAACTTAGTTTCGGGTACAAAAACTGTAAATATCTACCGCATCTGATATAACGCAATCGGCGACCATAACAAAAGTGTGACGGTACAAGCATGCAAAGAATTCAGTACAATTATTGCAATTTAAAATCCTTTGACTCTTTAATTTTATTATTCGAACATTATTAATCAGGAGAACGCCAACCTCGTGGTGTCACGTCCATAGTCATTGCATCAATTATGAAAATCACGCGAATTGTTTGCCAGACACAAATAATGAAATATTTGTGCCGAAAATTTTAAAGCTCATGTTTACAGGAAGGTTAAAAAGTATGAATATACATTCTCCCATTTCTGCCACGTTCACATTAAAGAAGTATTTTTTAAACAAGCTATTAAATTTATTGTGCGGATATGAAGTATCGGATCTAATCGAAGTGTAGTACATACATATTTTACGATAATTATAAATTTAGACGCAGAGCAATAATTTATGAGAGTAACAACATGCCAACTAATATAAATAGCGTTTTGACAAATAGGCATGGATACATTCATAAAGATGAATTTATATTTTATAACTCTAACGTGAACTAAAGAGGACGTACCCTTAAGGCGTGACCCTGATATTAAGTCATCAGACAGGCTGCATTATTTATTTATATTTATAATAAAGCCATAGATAGCTATAGTGGGTAAGTACAGAAATAATTAATACTTGATTGACACCACATTACGGCCAATATTTATGGGGAACTTGATTAAATCGTAGCAATACAAAATTACCGAAATCAAAACCAGAAATACTCTTGCAACAATTTTTTTGAAGAAACCAGTGTTAGGTATAGTTTTCTAGGAACGTTTAAAAGGCAATTCTATTTGAATTTTCGCTCCGTTTTAAGGTGACCAATCACGAAAAATGGTCCGTCCAACACTGCTATGTGTACAACACATGGATAGGTCTTCGCCTTCATGATTTTGTCTTCAAGCTTTTGAGGAGTTGACAGCAGATATTATCCAAACACCCGGCAAGTCGCCTAAAGCAATTTTCTTAATGGTAGCCGGGTATGAAATATACCAATATGTTCCTTGAGCTGAATACTGGTAGGCACTCCTATCTCCGGATAATAGAGCAAGATAATTTTAGGTATTTCAAGATAATGGTGAACAATATTGCAAATATCCATAATTCATTTTTCCTTCTCTTTTTGGGTATTTCTGCTGGGTGCGTAATAGAAGTAAATGATAGAATATTCCAACACGTTTGCACTATAGGCGATTATTCAAATCCTCAGGAGTAATACGAATAAGACCGATCTTCTACTTAATATTGGTACCAAATGCTTAAGTTTATATACTTGACATAGATATACATAGGTCTACAACTTTGCTCCCGCCGTTTTCCAAAAGATGGCGCTAGTAGCCAGTAATAGTTCAAATAAATAAATTACAGTTGTTTTTCATCAGTTTTGACATCTATAAATATAACCTTACATCGATATTAGTTAATTTTTGTTTGCGTCATATAGTTACACTTAATTAAATATGTCAACTTATAAACCGAATTCACGTCATTTGCGGGAGATTTTACTTTTTCATTTCAGCATGAAAAAATCGGCGGCTGAGGCTCATCGGGTTATTTCAAGTGCTTATGGTGATGATACTATTAGTGAAAGAACGTGTCGCGAGTGGTTCCAGCGCTTTAAAAGCGGTGATTTTGTTGTTGAAGATGCCGCTCAAGAACAGCTAGCAAAATTATTGGGAGTAACTCAGCAAGCAGTATCAAAATGCCTGGAACAGCTGGGGATGATCCAAAAACAAGGATACTGGGTACCGTATCAGTTGAAACCAAGAGATGTTGAGCGAAGTTTATTTGCTTGTGAACAGCTGCTTGAAAGACAAAAACGAAAAGGATTTCTTCATCGTATTGTTACTGGGGACGAAAAATGGGTGCACTACGACAACCCTAAGCGACGCACATCATGGGGATTGCCCGGCCACACTCCTACGGCGACACCTCGACAAAATATTCACGGATCCAAGGTCATGTTGTGTATTTGGTGGGATCAGCTTGGCGTAATTTATTATGAGCTGCTAAAACCTTCTGAAAAAATTACTGGTGCACTTTATCGAACGCAATTAAAGCGTTTGAGTCGGGCATTAAAAGCAAAACGGTCGCAATACGCTGATAGAAGAGAAAAAGTAATTTTGCAACACGACAATGCTCGACCTCACGTGGCGAAAGTAGTCAAGACGTACCTCGAAACACTGAAATGGGAAATTCTACCTCACCCGCCATACTCTCCAGATGTTGCTCCATCTGATTACCATTTATTTAGGTCGATGGCACATGGCCTGGCGGGCCAGTGCTTCGATTCTTTTGAAAAAATGAAAGAATGGATCGATTCTTGGATCTTATCAAAGGATGAAGAATTTTTCCGACGCGGGATTCGTTTGTTGCCTGAAAGATGGACCAAAGTAGTGGAAAGTGACGGACAATACTTTGAAACATAAATAAGATACCATGTTTTTTTATATAATTTTTAAAATTAAAAAAAAAATCGGCGGGAGCAAAGTTGTAGACCTATTCCTAAAAATATAGTACCTATCTATGTACATGCAGTGTTACCTGCTGTCTTACAGCAAATAATCTTATTGGCAACTAATATTAGATGACACTGCTAACGGTTTTCCTAAAGTCCCGACTAAAATCGGTTGCATTGACGGCAGAGAACATTTTATAAATGTTACCTGTTCGTTTCGTGCTTTCTTTACATAGGCTTAAACGCGACTATAATTTCAATGGGTTAATAAACTATTCCAACGTGGCACGTAACCCGTCCACGCGAGTTCATAAATAACTTCGTGAAATGAATTTCTTGAAAAGGCCGACCAAATTATAAGTTCACGTGTTTGGCAGAACACGTCATCCAAAGTTGTGACATACATTATATATACTTACCCGCTTATGTATTTATTAGAAAACATTTTTGTAGTTAGGTAAAAACTTACAAAGGTATTTTAAACGCATGTATGTATTCTTTTGGTGTGTAAAAAGGCCTTCTAATTGAAATTCCATTTGCGATGGAAGTATAAAATAAAAAAAATTAAAATTGTTTGAGACATCATCAAACCGGAGGATTTCACTCAAAAGTTCATGTTCTTCGAACTCTTGAAATGTATCCTTTGAGGACATGCATTTTTAACACTGTCATTGTGTTTGCTTTAGTTTATAAAAACGATATTGTTTGGGCGTTTGTCTTAATTTATTATCACACAGGATTTAATTAATTCACGTGGCAAAATTCTGGGCTAAAAGAATTTAGGGACTTATTATAAAACGTGTTTCTCATCGACACGCTAAGAAGAAGATCACAAAGGATTTAATAATGTCATAAAAAATTAATAATTTTTATTAAAATCTACATATGTTATGCTTTTATTATTATTATTATAACTTCGGGCTACATCCCTAACGAGGTAGGCAGAGTGTATAGTTAGATACCAGTAGACACACCTCTACCGAAATTCAAAAAACAATCGAACATAATTTCGGAAAACCACCAAATACCATAATCTAACCAACTACTACAGTCAACACATGATCAAACCTGCGTTAATCACCATCCTATTTTCGTCTAGACTTCTAGAACATATCGTAACTAAATTAATGGTGAAATGTCCAACCGCTGGAAGGTGAAAATAACTTGAAAACCAAATTGATTTTCTGAACGATAGGGATACGATGGTCTTACCCTCCCGGTTCTTGATTTACTGGTATTATCAGTCTAATGTGAATGGTGAATTATTTATCACATTTATCAAGAACGAAAGAACCTCCTTCGACACATTATAATTAGGCTTTTGTAGGTCTTATTCAATGCGATTTCCTATACAATATTAGGTATACTGTTAACTTATTATATGTAATCTGGTTTTTTTAGGAAAATACTAGACGTAACAGCAAGGTTGCATGTAATCTTTAATCATATTCGACTTCTATCCAGACCAGATTGCTCTTTATACGGAAGATTTACCTACCACCATTTTAGCAATGGACAATATTCCTTTATTAATACTATCACACCAGTAATACTCACCAATAATAATAATAATCGACCCATTAAGTATAATTCAACTTTTGGAATATGGGTCTCCTTTCATATTGAGAGGATTAAGACCATAGTATGCCACGCTGATAGCCTAGTGGTTAAGAAGAAGCAGTGATAGCCTAGTGGTTAAGAATTCAGCCTCTCACTCCGGTGGTCTGGGTTCAAATCCATGGCGCGCACC
>DWEC01000247.1:0-18959 GCA_018245735.1 Microceris miodesmiata
ATAGTTCAATAGTTTTACGGCTCAACTCTATACGTCCTATAGATGATGTTGAAACTGAAAATGATTTGAAAAGAGGCAAAATGAAATAAATGTTGATTAAGCATTAGGTAAATTTTAAATACCTACATGTATTTAAAATACACATTTAATTTCATTCAATACACGTATATACACACGTATTCTTTATGTAATGTTTTACACATAAACCCTATAACTTTTACCATTCTCGTATCTACTCCTAATATATTACCATACTCTAGCTCGTTGAATTCTTGCAATCAATATACCTGTTAAATCGTATATTACGCAAGGTTTGGTGAATACATCGATACGATCGATAGTTTGAATTACATCGACCTTTACAGCACCGTTTAGTGCTGTGCACAAATTTTATAACGATGTTACCCCAGAGCTGGGCCAGTCACGACATTGTTATGTCAAACGACAAACGTACACGCGAATATAACACTAAGTAACAGTAATAAGTCCAGATGCCATACAGATAATAATCCACTTCGGCTACTTTAGAAATCTGATCTAAATTCATAGCGTATTTGCAACGATAGTCGATGGGCTGTTTTTAAGAAATCTGCTTTTGATGAAACTTAGTTATGATTTAATAAAAAAAAGTTGTTTTGAAATGTTTTACAAGACGTAGCAATATCACGCCTATTAACGTCAATTATTGTACAATGTAGATAAGTTAACTTAGAAATAAACGCTAATAAAGTTAAAATGAATGCAAGCCAAGGCAATCTAAAGGATATATTGACAGGCAAGCAACGTGTAGACAAAAGTCTAAACCCTGTACTTTCTTCGTCAGGTCACGTTTAAAATTGGCGTTTGATATCTGCTTACGATGACGATAGACAGAGCTGGACGTCCACCTGCGCCTCGGCGCACCTCAACATACAGAAGCTATGACGAACTAGGTATTATAGACCGTGGCAGACCTCTGAGATACCGTCATGGTGGAATTGAAGATTTAACTGGATTGGAGCAGCAAAGAATTCACAGAATTTACGAACCTCAGAACATGGACGATATAACCGTGATAAGTTCGGAAGAGATCCCAAAACCCAAACGAAAAACAATCGATCAATTAACAAGTGGTTTTCGAAGAACATTCTCAGTACGAAGCAGGCGAGAGGAGCCTGAAGGCATTCCAATGGAGACGTTCAATATGAACTGTGAAGAAAATTTTGCTACTGTTAGAGGAGCACCTTTTGGAAGACGTAGATCCTTGTCAAGAGACAGAGGGTCTTCCCTGCTCGGTCGAAGTTCGTCTGAAGGAGATGTGCGAATGCCTCCGCCGCGAGCTCCGCCCGTGAACGCAACACCACGACTGCATCGCTGCCTGCGAGCCCTCGGTGGCAGCTGGAAGAATCTCCTACTATGTGAGTCTCCGTGACCTGTCGTTTTAACAGCTTCATTTGATTTAACTCATGCGCTGCCGTCGAACTCATAGCCAGTAGGGCAACGCCATTATTAACACGACCAATTAACCGTGTCTAAAAACATAACGAATGCGTAAACATAACTCTTAACCTTTAGAAATCCGGTTACACTACTCATTATTCTTTTTCATTTAAGAGGCAGTAAACCGTTCGCCGCTCTTGCCGCGTCCCGAAGTAATTATTGGTACGACGGGTACAAATGACCGCGGGAAGCTTAGTTTAAATCTGTGATTAACCACAGAGCTTAACTGAATTACACGCTTTCTTTATGTAAATCCAATGATTGTTTGTATAACTGAGGAACAAGGTGATTAATTGGTGGATTAAAACAAGTTTCGTCATTACGTTTCGGTGGAAAATTAATTCCTAACTGACATAATGATATAATCATTACTGACCTGACGGAGAAGTCTCCACAATTAAATGATAATTGTATAGCCGATAAGGTTGTAACGTGTCTAATCGTTAGTAAGTTTGAGAGTAATCTCGTTAGAAGCGACGTTACGCTTTATTACGTCATATCATTTATTGTTATTCATTAAAATAGCTTCATTAAAACTTCAAAAAAAGCTTCATTAAAACTTTTTCCACACTACATCGCTTTAAAACCATTATAGAATAATGTACATTGTATGGAGATATTATTCTTCATGTACAAGTTCGTAAGAACTGCAACACAATACACTTATTAACTCTTTATTAAAACATTAATAATTATATGTTGAGCAAACATTTTAATTTTTGCAACATTTCCTTGTTAAATTCAAGATTGTACCTGTAAATTGCATATTGTATACACTTGTTAGTGTCGTTCAAATTACATTGTGTGGGATGTGAATTCACATAATTTCCATATCTGCGCGCCGGATAGCGCAATAATACTTTGAAATTACTACTCGTGCAAAATTCCATACAGCAAACAAATTCTATGCTTCGAACGTAACTTTCCTCCTTTTCAATATTAAAGTTAGAAGTTAAACCTCATAAAAAACTCGAAAAGTAATGAAATAGAAGACGTAATTCTTTATTTCTATCATTCGATAAATCACTCTTTAACGTCACATGTGTTTTTTATCTCATGGATCTCAGCCTTTGTGAATGGCTTATTAAGTTCGTTAGATTGAAACAGTTAAATTAGCAAATCAGATTCACTATATATTTTTTTATTTAGTCTTTTAGCTTCCTTAGTATTCGCCGTTGATGGACGCACTGTATAGATTATTCATATTGATAGGTACACCACAAAATACAAAAGTGATAGTCTAAAGACCGTAATTGGACTGACCGGTTAACGGTTCAGAGAAAAAACTCGTTTCATTTGAACATTAGCAAAAAATAAATAAAAAGCATCATTGTTTCCACATATTTAGTACCTTGTTTATTTTATTTATTTGTATTGATATATTCTGTGTCACATAAGGCTTACATCCATTTTGTCCCGTTTAAAGCTACATTGTGAGGGGAGCCATTTAAAAAATTACCTCTTTTAATTTTCCGACGCACTGGGTCCAGCGTCGACAATAACGGGATACGTACCCCAGTAGTTCCCGGCTGCTCCAGTTCCCTTGTTGCTCCCTTGTAGGGCACGCGTGTTTTTGTTTACCTACATGTCTATGTTGACGTGTGTCATGCATGCGCTTTCTCTGTGTGTGTTCTATCCAGCACAATGTTTATCTCAGTGTAAACTAATGCGCATTTGCTTTAGTACAATATGCCAATGGATAAAGTTCATCGTAGCTTGGAGCGTATTTAATGATATATCATGGATGAGATGGATCGTTAATTTAATTAACAGGATTAAATGTCTTGATTTTGCACTCTCACAATACCGTTAAAAAGATCTGCTACTAAATCGTGTATTAATTAAATAAACAATCATCAAATTTTGTATATTTTGTGGTGTTCGCGAGAAATTACTGTCTCCAAAAAGAAATCCTTTGTATCTAATTTAAAGGGCAAGAAAGAAATCGAAAGAGCGAGAAAATAAAGCATTGATAAATCATCCGACATTTGCGTTTGTATTCGGTGCGAACAAATGCACTTTGAACGCATCAGAACGCGTCGGGCGTTGCACTAATAACGCAATATTTCATCTCGTCGAATCAACATTGCACCGCGTCTGCATGTTTATCGCGCTTCGCTTTTAGTAACTCATGTTGTGAATGTAACCAGTCCGATTTCGATTGGTAGCTCGCTGTTGTATTGTTGTTGTGTATGGAACTCGAGAGACTTGTGTCGATAAAAATAGAGAAGATTCCTTGTAATTATATTTCCGTGTGCTTGTCTTTGTCTTGCTTGTCTTTCTGTGCGTCGAATTTGGTTGTGGTACAAGAGATGTCCAGTGTAATCTTTGTTAGTGACCAATATAATTAAATTTACATAGGTTACTTAAACTTCTTTGAAAAATTGTTCTAATTCTATTCATGTAGCGTATAGTTATTTAAATTTTTCAATTGCGATCTGATCGTCGGTTAATCTGCAGAATAACCGGAACATGCCAGCGCCCCTATCCCGGCTCGCGTCACATCTAGCGAATCAGTTTTCCTAGTGGAAGTAATACGTCTAATATCGGGGGGAGCTTGCGGTATGTCAGCATTAATTCCGCATTCACTGCCGGCTGACAGTTGCTCCGGCGTCTCTTAGCCAAATTGCTTTCGTGCGCAGTCACAGTATGGGCGTAGTATCGTCGATGCCGCCCTGATTCAATTGTGCTCGTCATAGATGCTATCGTGTTGTTTTATTCAATTACATTCTGTTGTTTCGTTTCATGCACGCAGCGGCGTGTTTCGGCGTTGAGGATGTGTCGCTTGTCACGTTAGCGTTTTTGATATGATGTGCTATCATGATGATATCAGGACACAATGGAAAAACATGCTGATAATGCTAACGCTGTGTCCGCGTGTAACGATAAAGGGTTGTGTCGAACGATTGAAGCAATTTTTGTCTAAAATATGTTGTTTAGTTCATTTTCATTTTAATTAATCGGGACGTGAACATCAAAACGACAAGAGTAGAAATGAACTATGAGTATTAATGAACAGAAATGACATGTGTTACCGAAGTAAATATAAAATACCTTTAAACCATAGGATTATTTCATAATCGGCAATTTTAAAGAATTTTTAATCGACATATTTAAATACAATGTTTTTCATAAGGAAGGCAAATTATAAATACCTAAATTCATACCAGCCGCTTTGGAGTCGATTAATTCATCGTTTATCCTGTTTTATCAGTTTTCTAGTAGAAAATTCTGGAAATGGCTTGGAATCTAGATCTGTGCCCTGTTTTAGGCAATAGACTCACCACCTATTTCATGGTACGCAAAATATGACTGGTAACATTTGAAAGTGTGGTACACTTCTCTGCCTACCCCTTCGGGTGTTACAGGCGTGATGTTACATTTACGTGTTTTATTAGATTCAACTGTTACCGTTCAGTATAAATCTTAAAGAGCCAATCCATTTTCACAGACCAGTCAACACTGCCACGTGGTCACGCACAGCCCTCTTCAATCATGTTTGTTGTAGTGTCTGGAGCGATCTATAAATGAAAATGCTACGGGAAGCGGTAATTCCTAATTAGTTTCAAGTTCAGCTATGATATAGTTCTATTAATACTTTTGCTGCTTTTGCAAATGCGCAAAATGTTCGGTAGTTATTTGTCAGTACAAAAGAAAAAAATTCTAGGGAGACTGAGAGAAAAACACGTAACCTCACACCTGTAACACCCTAAGCGGTAGGCAGAGGAGTGTAGTACACTTCTACATTTGATCATTTAAGTTTAATTCCCATCATGAAATAGGCAATCCGGTCCGAATCTCTGTGTTACAGCTTTATAATAATGGTTTCACAATTAAATTTAAATTAAATAAGATGACACTTATAAATAATTCGAAAAATCTCTAAATTGTATATATTTACATACGTATATAATGGAGTCAGAACATATGTCTAACCTCGCGCAAGACACGACCCCAAGAGACGGTATTGGGTCAACTTGGAACAGCGCTGTGAGGCTTCGCGCGAGCACTCCACGTCGCTGCAAGACTCTTCGAAAATAGAACACACGTTCCAATTCCCTTTGATTTAAAAACCCGTATGGTTTCCGTCTCATCAATGACTCAGGAATGAATGCGATGAGTTCATCAGCCAGACTGAAATATATATAAGTATTTGTAACATAGATTAGATAATTGTTTTATAATCTCATATTCTGAGAATATAACTTGAATGTTGGTAAATAAATAAATCGATATTTTCTATCGTTGTCTCGATGTGAATAATAATTGCAATGGTCGCCACTGGCCGTAATGTGAAAGGCAGATTTAAAAACGAAGAAACGGACCGTCCCACTACATCACGTTTCTTAATATGATATATGCAAGTGACATAACGGTTATATTAATACGACCTTGCTAGTAGAGGAGTAGGTACTTTGATTAGATTTTATATTTTTCTTCGTAGACTACTTTGCTACAGTACCTATTGGTATCTCAGTGATTAATGCTCTTATATATGTACTTTATAAGGTATTTATATACTGCAATTATATATTTTACTATGTACATTTGATTGATTAATTATAACCGACAATATTTCTAAAAGTAATAATATGTGATACCAAAAAGATTTATATTTACTTAAACTCTTGGAATGTAAAACACAATACATATATTATTTTAACTTTTGGTAGAATTCTCAGAACATGTGTCTAGGTTGTATTAGAAAGTTCTAACAACAGTTACATGTAACACAAATCACATGTAACACCAACGAAACGCCCATAAATTATTCAAAAAATTAATCTCAGTATGGAAAAAGATTAAAAACAAAAGCATTATAGGATCCTATACATTGCGTAGATCCTATAGATTTCCATGGAATTCCTGTTCGTAGACATATATGAACAAATATATTGTCGCCAGCGCATTGTTAAAGCTATGTACACATGACAAAGGGTGATGCGATTAAGCCCACCTTCGTCGAATTAATTCAGCGCAGTAACAATTATAGTGAACAATAGAGCTCTGTGTATACTAGCCTTAACTAGGAACACCTCGCGTTTATGTCGGATTTTCAGGAATTTTTCAATTTACTTAATGTTTTGAGAGTTTTTTGACAGGTATTGCAAATATATCAATATGGTGAATACGATAAACTATGTTAACATTGTACCGTGAACCGAATATTAAATATGAGTACAGCACACAAAGACGTTATTCTTTGAATAATTAAAGTAAAATGTTCTTGGCGCATTTTCTTGGCGTAACTTTTAAAACATTTTTGAGCGAAATCATAATCACGTTTATCATTTTACAAAACACACGTAGTAGTAGCGGATCGCATTATGTTATATTACTGAGTCAGCCGAATTTGATTTTTTTTGAGGATATATTGTTTACTGTGATAGACGCATAGACACATGTATCAAGGTGCCCGGGGTATATTCGGGCTTATAGAACAGAAACTTAAAGTGCAGGATGGTGGTATTACCAAAATATGATCGTTTCCGGTGCTCGATTCGAAGCTTGGTTGTCACCCTCCGCCGGAACTCTTACTAAGATCCCCGCCACTCGAACAACTGCTCCTAATCCCGTATTAAGCCGTCCGCCAGTATTAATCCGTGGAGAACATCTCTGCAACTGGGATCTGCGTGTTTATAATTTCTCGTCCTATACTTTTAATTTTGTTTACCTGATATTGAGTATTTTTTTTTTAATAACTTCTACAATTTGTGTCATTAAATCTCATTTATTTTAAAAATAATCGTGATCGTTTGACTTTCGTCGAACGCTTTCCCTGTCAGACAAATACTAGACTATATAATAGAAAATAACGTATTCCAATGTATGAAGATTCGTTATAAATTACCTAACTAAACCATAGCAAGATTTCATTGTAATCACTAATACTCGTACATGTATTTATTATTTAATTTTAAGTTTTTTTTCCGATAGGGTTCTATTTATTGTATAAACGTGTGTTTACAAGTTAACAAATTTCAAATAGAGTAGGCAGAATTTAAACATTGTTTTTCACTAGTCACGGGAACATTCAAAGAAGATATGCCAGTCGACATGCCAATTGATTGCGTCATAAATATCTACTTTATTTTAGGTCATACTAATATTTAAATATAAACTATATCTAATAACGAAAAATCAAAACGATTTATCAATGGATTTGCTCTACGATTGTTAATAAATGAAACATTAACTCCGAGATCTACCGTTTTCTAATGATACTTTCGGAAAACAAAAAAAGAACAATAAATTGAAACGGACGCCAGCAGGGCTATTAGACCATAATAACGTAACTAAGACCAGGGCCATAATAACGTAACTAAGTGTCGGAACACAGTCAATTACAGAGTAATTCACCATAAAACTGCGGTAATGGCATTAAATCACGGCTTCGTTAGTATGATATGACGGCTTTTACTGCTCAAGGGACTTAGTGAGAATCTGACGAATACGTATATACTGCGAATGCGCTTTTAGAACGCGCTCTAAAAGGCATGACATGACAAGTGGTCAACGCTTCGGTGTATTATTTATTAACACCCACTGTATACAACCTGTATGCATTAGGTGTATTAGATTTTAAATTACTAACTTAGTAGCCTTTAAGTACTAGAACTTGAATGCGACAAGTCACAATTATGTTTGAAAGCAAATAATTTCTGCCTCAAATTGAAATTTATTAACTAAGAGCCGAACAATATCAGAGGCGTGGAGTTCTTGTTCTGCTAAATTAATCTTTAAATAAGGTCGTTGCACTGGCTTATTAGAATATGAATAAATTTCTCAAGATAATTATAATGAGATAAATGTCAAAATGGTTGACTAACAATAAATGCAATGTTATAATTTCACGGTCGTCAGAATTTTCACTAACCGTTAATATTGTATGGAGCTTGATACCTCCTATAACGGCCAATATAACAATGGAGTTTATAAAAAAAAATTAAATAAGCCGTCATTATGCAAGCTCTTAAACAGCAGAGCCGGTGTCACATAACCGTAGCGCTAACCGAGTGGGCATTGTCTTTGGAGATGTTTATCGGTTATCCTACTTTTAAATCGTTTCTCGTGGTCGCACTACAGTATGCGTTGCGTATAGGGCTGTACAAGAAGCTCGTTTTTATCCTGTGTATGTAATATTGAAGTGTTATAATAAAATGAATTTCGTTTGAGTCAATTGACACCTATATTTATTCTCTAACAAGTATTTTTTATTTTAAAATGAGTTACAGATGAATGCGTTGCAACACTTGCATACTGGTCTAGAAAAAAATTAGTCTTAAACACGTATTCGCTTCACAAAAGTAATATAGTACCTATACAGTAGTAATTGTTTTATATCCTATTACTTATATATCAACGACGAAAATATATTATGCAATTTATTAAATACTCTCTAAACCCGATACGCATTTAGATTCCAACAACCAATTAAATTCGTGTATCACTTAAAATATTCAAGAAACCAAATTTTGTTACCATAATATTATGTCGGTTCTATAACAGACGAGGACTTGAAAAATAAATTGTTTGATAATAATTATTATTTCACGAAATGTGGCAACCCTAAATGCCGTTGGTAGCATAACGGGTGCATTGTTCGTACTCATATATAATTTTACCTAATTGACACTTATGCACTTACAAAGCAGTCGTAATGATGTTTGATATGATTTATGGATCTTACGATGTCAATGGTATTTTGAAATGATGGTATTGGTGTCATTTCTTTCTGCAACTTTTTAATTTTCGAAATACTGGTATTCGTGGTAATTATTTTTCGTTTCGTGAAAGGCTCAACATTTTTTCAAACCGTATAAGTGTGATGGAAATTTATATTATCCGTGAATCAAGTGGTAATTTAATCAAGTACGATTTCATCATTATCATCATTATCAGCCTATCGCAGTCCACTGCTGGACATAGGCCTCCCCCAATGAGCGCCATCGCGCCCTGTCCTCGGCTTGTGGCATGCAGCATCTGCCTGCAGCCTTTCACAATTGTTTATTGTTTCTGCACAAACTCCAATAGTAACAAGCCAGTTTGTCGGATATATTTTCCGTGTTGAATATCCACGTTCACGCAACTCAGTACAGTTCTACTGTCTCCAACAGGGACAATTCGTAGACGAAATAATTTCGAGATTAAATTCTCATTTCCTCAAAACCCATCTCGGCGGTGTAACAATATCATCGGGGCCACCCATTTCATTCGTCATCAGCGACAATGAGCCTCCGAAATACCGACCAAAAAGTTGACAACATTTTAATAAAAACGCAGAATAGCCTTTGTCGTCCCAAAATATTTCCTCCTTTTGTCATTTAGACGCACAAAGCATTCGTGGCAAACATTTATAAAACGTTAAGCTTTTCGTTTTGTATATTCGATGGTCCCTTCCTTTTAGGGCAGATACCGCAGATACGCAATTTGCATGGATAGATACCGTCGGGTATATAATTCTTATTTACAATATACATTAGTTCAGATGTTACTCGGGATATGAAGAGATTTAGTGGCTAATTGTTTCATTTGCCCTAATAGGCTATGCAACTAAACGGGGAACCATTTCGATTGTATCTCCAGACTTCTAACATGCAAACGCAGGTTTAATTCTGTCCGCTTCCTGGGGACAATCAACAATCAGAAAGGTGTATTTATGGTCTCGGACTTATGCTTGGCTGGTTGTACAATAAGTGTTGTCTTGTACAATAGGAATATTCTGTTTCCTTAAAATTACGCAATTGTTCGCTTTTCGTCTCACAGGGAATTTATTCAACAAATTTCTTTCGGGAACTCATTTTGGATTCAAATGGTTTTTCTGATGTTATAAATCTTTATTTTTCTTACATCAATTATTCTATTATGTTCTCTCTCCCAAAAACAACTTGAAATCTTAATAATTCTTCGCTATGTACATATACTTGGCCGTTTCTCATTTGCGTAAAGATGTCGAAGGTCAGGTCATTGTTTCGTTAAGACCCCTAAAGGTATTTGTCAAGAAATCTGAGGCGGAATAGCGTAAAAAATATCCCCTTACAAATTCTTCGGGTACATCAGGTCGAATTCTGTCCCTATTATTCGAAAATTCCTAGGGTTACCACTGTTCATCGAAACATATGATAAAACAATTGAAAGTTCAGAATAAGATTTTTTTTATTCTAATAAGAATGTACATGTATAATGTACTTGAAATTTAATATTTTGTTAAAAGGTTTCGGTAACATCAATGTGTTATTAACTAGTCTAGATATTAATAGATCATTGAACGTAATTCATTTAAAGTGATATTGCACCATGCTTTGATAAAATCTACGAATAAATTTTATAATATACCTTTGGTAATGTTTATATCATCATGTACTACTACATTAGATACTAGATGAGCAAAAACGATTGGCATGAAGTGACAACCCTAACGCGTGCCCTTTCCGGAGGACTCTCAGTACGCTGTATTGTTCGTAAGTCCTGCCGCTTTGTGCCAAACCCTTCGTTTCAAAGCTTTAGAAAATCATGACATTCATTCGAAATTCATATTTAATACTACTAGCATAAAGCCTTATTTAAAATGACAGGTAAAAAAACTTCGCCTCCAATGCTTTGCATTAAAATATCCCAAATATACCTAGCGAAGATGTTTAGATGTTTGCTTGTTATATTAAATGATTTCATTTGGAACATACATTTTATATTGTTGATATTAATTGTAGACATATAATGTAGAAATGTACGTTACTAACGTTCCATTTACCTTTGTTACAGGTAAGTCACCTTCGAGCTTCGTGCAAGATTTATTCGAGTATGTGGATTGGAAAAGTTATTGATAAGTGTTCTCAAGTTTTAGAATCATCGTATTTTATTATATATTTAAATAGTGTTATTGGCAAGTTAAGATGAGAAAACTTATACGCACGCTTCGATTTTAATCATGTGTTATTAATTTTGCTCTGACTTGTTTACATAATTAACTTTATACCTAAAAGGCACCGAGTTTTCTAAAGAACACGCGACGTTTGACCATAGTACTTCAGTAGATTTAGTACTTATTTTAGAAAGTAAGCAGTCAACTTGGTTATACTTTTTTGAATACGTAAAATATATGTTTATAATATTTCAACATTGCTAGCCAACTCAATATTACGCTGAACTAAAACTTACTCAATTATAACTATTTACCATTGTTATACATGCAGATATTTTCAAAAAAACTTGATAGGTTATTTTATTTATGTGTGTTATAACGTTAAAATAATTTGCTCACTGAATAATCCTCCATATTGTTTTCCCCCCTTTTAATCTTAAACACTTGGTCAGTATCGCAGATTCTCTCTTATCCCGTTCTCATGCCGAGATGAGTCCGTTTATGTGGCAGTGATATGGTACATAAGAATGATTATTGAGCACAAAAATCTGTGCAAGAGTTTCGCTTACAACGAGCATACTCTTAAAATGGTAGGTCGAGTGTTCTGTACAATTATCTTGGGTAGGTAGGTGGCTGACCCAATCTATCCATCTGCCGTCCCTCGGTAGTGAGTGGGCAGGTACCGACCCGATGGTATCGGTGTAATTATTGTAAATATGACCCGGGGACCTTATCGTTGCTACAATCGCGTACTTGGGAGATGTAGGCGCCGGATGGGATTACATACCACCGTTGGTACAAACTATGAGAGCTTGTTGGACTTTTTATGAAACGCGATATTAATATGGAGGTGTAATGGCTATGTTTAAGGGCAGATTTGTCGTTACGATGTTGCCGTCCCTGTCGAAAGCTCTATAATATTCTGTTACGTATTAAAGACAGGTTTATTTCTTTAAAAGTCAATAATAAAACCGTAAATACCTTATCATTTATTGTGATCAACGCATCCTAAACGAATCGTGTTTCTTCCGTTCATAATGTGGTTTCTATGTTTTCTCCTGTAATGTATTCTGTATCAAAATTAACTTTGTAGAGTTAAATCGCTTCCTCGTATATCTTGCACCAAAATACAGTTTGCGTTTATGTACTTCCTGTGACGAACTAAGATTTCATCCTCGAGATAAACCCAACTTGGTCGTGTTAAAAACGATTTGACAGTGTTGGATAAATTCATGATATTTTAATTACATAATTCTGCGAAGAAAACATTAGTATAATTGTACGTATTATACTTCAAAAATCTACACGTCTGTCTCGGATCAATCGTTTGAATTTCCAGTTGAACATCGAAAGGCTAATAATAATGCATAGGGACCAAGGCGAAAACACAACATAAAACATGTTAACTGGTACAAGAAATACAAGCTACGACCTCCTTTTTTACTATCAGAACAAAGATATTAAAATGTTCCTTAGAGACATTTCTCTGAATACACTATCGGACGTAAACTTCTATTCGATTTTATGAACACGATCGAAATTTTATCGCTTTGAGGTCATTCACCATGAAATCCTGCAAAAATTTGCTATATTCGACTATTATAACAGAACACGTTAGCTAGACCATCTTAAGTACATTGAACTACTGTTATTAATGGAAGAGTTTAATGGAAATCTTATAGCTTATAAAACTTTTCTCTTAATGAACGATATTACCGTTTCAAATCCTTATCGATTGTCGTTGAAATTAATATTCCAATTATAGTTGGGAAGTAATTGTGAAGATAAACCCCTTATACTAAGGTCACATCAGAAACTATTTGGTTTATTACCATTATTATTATTTTACAGTATTGTGACATACTGATTGTGAAGTTTCTTTAAACGCATTTATTAAATGTTTATCAATATTCCCTTGAATATCTGGAAAGTTTTATTCGGAAGAAACTATTTGTTATTTATAATGTTATATAAAAGTAATGTTGTCACTTGCTATTACTTTTAAAATATCCGTTTATATGAAAGCCTCCAAAAAAAGGTTTTTGTCTGTAATTTAAATGTTTCCCATTCCAGTCACCATAACCGTAGCCTTGCATCATAGTGTTACATAAATCAGACTCGCGTAAGAAGAAAGTAGTTAATCTTATTTTCTAAAGTTTCGCTTCAGGCCACGCCGCTTCGCAATACCCCCTACCTTAATTACAAAAAAGGCGAATACGTTGCCTTTTAAGAGAACCCGACGCTTCTCGGACATGTCGGCTAAATTATAGCCCGACAAGATGTCCGTTCGATCACTAGCGACTTTATTATCACTCACTGCGAGTTTTACCTCATTTTTATGCCAGATAAATCGTGCGACGGATACGAAAAATGTATTTATTGAACAGCTAGAATTCTTGGCTATAAAAGTAACAAACAGTTACGTGGGATTTCCAATATAAATGGTTAGAAAATCTTCCATTTGTTTGATTCTGTCTGTTGATGTAAATGTATTATTAAACATAAATGCATAAAATACCTCATAAATGTCTCAATCAGGAAAAATATAACAAATATTCAGGGCAACGCAATGAACTTGTTGCACTTTGAAAGTAGATGTGATTTATAGTTTATATATATAAATTGCATCATAGTTCCATTCCTAGAGTAGGTCCGCATGACGCGGGCAGAGCATCATCATTAGGTATTCTATGTGCACAACACCACAATCGCTGACTTAACCTTGACATTATGGTTGTTCCGTTTTCCTATTTTGATCTTAAGTAATCATCTAGAAACATATATTATAAACCTTACATCACGCCTCTAATCTCTGACGAGGTAGACAAAGGAATGTAGTACCTATACATCCGCGTTTCACCAGTAACGTTCACGACCAGTTGTAGAATAGGAAGTTTGCCAATTGACGTACACCGGGCCCAAATTCAAAATCCTAGCTACCACTGGGAATTTCAGGTTACAAAAAGCTAACAGTAATCGATCCGCGGATTGAACTCAGGACCTTTTAATCATTAGTTGCGCTTGCAACCACTCGACCGATGAGGCATATAATATCCTGCAGAAAAACCAACTGTCTTAAAAGAAAAAAAATGATCCACGGTGGTGGATTAAAATTAATTGCAATGAAATTTTAAACTCCGAATTGTTTTTATAAGGATTATTGATGCTTGTTACTGGAATACATCTATTCCAATCTATTATCCATTGTTTACATCCGTTTAAACGTCTTCGATAGGTTTAATCGTCATCGAACATTGACCTCGATTGCAAGCGACTGGAATATTAAAAGGATTCCTTCAATAAAAACGACCTTACAGACAATCCGGCTCATAAAGATTATCCAATTATCTTTTCAAGCCACCAACAGACTTGTTCTATCGTTGACGAGAAAAGAACATGGATTATGGCTGGAATATTGATCGATATAAAATTAGTATGTGGAAAAGATATGATATATACACATACCTACAAATATCTTCACACTAGCTCCTTTATGAGTAGACAGAGAACAACTCTCTCAGAGAATCTCTATCCTTACAGATTCAATCTTATCAGATTATTCATATTATCCTTACAATCTTCTACATTCATTATTCTTTTCACACGTGAATGCGGTTCAAGCTACAAGATGTTTTATTAATTACCCTAACTCGTCCTCTCGTCGCTGCAATCTGAAATGATAACTTTTTATTTCACTTGTTCTGAAGCTGTACTCGACACGAAATGAAGCATTTACTAGGACATAAGCTCGAATGGCATCGATATCACAAAAAGTATTTACCGCCTCTCTTTTATTACACTGCGATGGAACAAACTGGTAATATAGAATGACCGTAGGTACAATTAATGTTATCTGTATAGTGGAGTTAGTTTCATACGTGAGATTACATATCTTGCTGTTTATAATGTTGGGAACAAGGTTAATGTCGTTTATGAACCATCGCAAAATTAAGTAAACGTAAATGGATTACATTTACGAAAACGTTTACGAAACGCAATAATTGTTATTGTTCCATGGATAGTCATTTGAAAAAAAATGACAAAAGACATCTTTATGGAAAATTTGCTCCGAGTCATTGGAAAAAAATCTGCAACCAAACAGAATCCGCACCGTCGGAAATGATAAACCACCCCTTTTTTTAATATAAGCAGCCAGGAAAACAATGTCGGAACACATTTGCGAGCACGTATTCGGTTCATTCGCGACAACAAACACAATTTTCTACCGCGTTCGCGTTACTCTAGAATCAAATAGGCAAATATTGATAAAAGCAAAGCCGATCGACTTGGCAGATGTCGCAGCGACGGAACGCACCCTCCATATAATTTAATGTCGAAAAGGGGAATGACAATAGCTATCGATTCTTTCTGGCCCCAAGGAAATCGGTTCTTCATCACAATTTTACACTATCATCGCGGAACAACGGTTCTGTTATGATCAATGCTCATGTATTATACAGTTCAGTTAAACCTTCATCCTTGATAACGATGCAACCCAGCGTTTACTTTTACATTTACTTTTTATTCTAAAAAAGGGTGGCGTTTGGTGGCGATCTCGCCTGATGGTAAGCGCAGAAGCGTCCTAAGATGAAGTACCTACGCATGCCTAGGGCAAGCCTATTCATCGCCCACTACTGGACATAGGCCTCCCCCAGTGAGCGCCATTGCGCCCCGTCTTCGGCTTGTCGATCAACCATCTGCCTGCAGCTTTTCGCTGATCGACATGTAATCCATATGTGCACAAATAAATAAAATCGGAATATCTGTTTGTAATATTAAAATAACCGCTTTTTACTACATGCATATGTACATAATTGTATATACACGGTACATACACCAAAATAACGTTTTTTACTATTTTTGTCTGTCTGTCTGTTTGTTTGTTCCGGTTAATCTCTGGAACCACCGGACCGATTTTGACGGAACTTTCCTTGGCAGATAGCTGATGTAGTAAGGAGTAGCTTTACTTAGAATACTTTACTTTACTTTAATTACTTTAATTTTACTTTAATTTTAGAAAAGTTTTAACTCCCATGCGAAAGAAGTCGCAGGCACAGCTAATTAATAATAGTTTTTTAAGGCTAAATAATAACTATTATCTCTCTCTATATGGCGAAACTTGTTATAAAGAGATTATTCACTCGTATAGGTTTAAATTGAAACGATCATTTGATATATCATGAAACTTTTCAAATTGAATTGCAAGCATTTTGTGTATGTTAGTGCGGTCTTTTTGGTTTTAACAAGAAATCTTTAACTTTGCAATTTTGTGAATGTAATTCTATGGATCAACGCTTCATTATAAAAATAAAAACATGTGGGTAGGTAGTATCATTTAAGAATTCATTTGCGTCGACGTTCATCATTGAAAACATTTTGAAGTTGAAATAACGAAATGGCCCGTGGCAGTTCCACTAGGGCACCCACTTAAAACACGAAACTGTTGTCATTAAATCAATTTTTGATTCGATAAAATGGTAAATAACGTTAGTTGCATGTATGTATGTACATATATGTATATTAAAGCCGACCGTTTCAGTCTTCAGGTATATTTTCAAACATTTGTAATCAATTTATAACACGGATCTGAAATATTTCTAACTAGACGAAGTAATACTAATAGACCTTTTTCATACAGTCTTGACTGATGTCAGTAGCAAATGTCCGTAGGCAATAGTCACTATGACTAAAAAGACTATTTTACAATCAGGGGATAACATATACCAGTTTTCGCACGTCATTCCCATTGTTTCTCACCCCGTCATAGTTCTAATTCTACAGCGGAACCCGACTCTGATTCTCATGGAATTGACGTTGAATAATTAATGGTTTTAGGGTAAGCGCTCCTAATGTTCCCGCCTGACTGATTGTTGTGGAGGAATCCGTTCGGTGACGAAATGAACATCTTGTTATCGCTAATTTAATCAACCTTACCTCGTGAACCCTCGGGATATTTTGTTTCAACATCATGACGGGTTTGATTTCTAATGAATGCTGCTCTAATGACAAGTCCTTATTGTTTCTGGGAAGGCTTTCTCTCATTATGACTACTGCTAGTAATATCTCATTGTTATAATGTCAGCAATATCGTACAATAATTGATATTATATAACATGTTATCAATGTTTTCTCATTTTGCTTCATAACTTGTGATGGGACCTTGTTGTTGATTCCTTTTAACCAAAAAATAATAATAATGCAGGCAACATCATGCCTGAAATCTCCGAAGGAATAGACAGAGTGTGTTGTTTTGTACCAATTTGAAAGTTCTAATGCAATTCAATATTAGGTTTGTAGGTTCTTATTCTGTGCAAATCATTATTTATTTTTATTCGTTGTAGTAAATAAATGTCTCGAATGTAAAAATGAGCAAGCCCTACTTGTAATTTGGTTTATTTCTCTCAACAATACTCAATTCCCAGTTCTCAAACGATTCTTCGTAACGAGTTACCGGACTTTTAATATTCCCTAAAGTCTACATTGAAACGCTCTGATCCCGAGTGAGAAATAATCAAGAGGTACTTCTTCAAATTTTTCATTCAACTCAGTGGACCACCCGAGTCCCTCGGGTTTACTTTTACTTAACGAAACCTTATTTAAAATAAACAGGCCGGTGTAAACGGGAGACGTGCCTCAAATTCTGAACGCTTCAATAACGCTTTATTATTTTCACTGGTAATATCAGCTTTCGACATGAAACGTTTTGTTTCAGGAGCACTGTCCGCGAACAATATTGTAACACTTCAGCTTATATATAACTCATATATAGTTTTGAAAGCAATGAAACTACCTTCATTATTATCAATGTTTCATTTCTTCTCATAATTGTATTGTTTTATATTTTTGTGACACTTCTGTTATTGCTTTTTTCCTGCTTTTTTTAAATTATTGATTCCATGCGCTTGTGTCAATTTCTGTACAACTGTAAGGCATTAATATTATACTAAACCAACTGGTTAAGACTTTTACGACTTAACACAGTTTGCAATTTGTAATCTCACAAGCACTTACCGCCGCGATATGGCATAAATTACTCTGTTGCATTTAATTAGTATTTCCTACCTTTATTGTATTATCAGTTACTTAGTAATTCAGTTCATTTCAATATATATTCAGGTATTGTTTTAATGTTCTTAATAGTTTTCAAATTTATGTACTCAACGGTGGCTTTTTATAAAATAGGCTAACACCCGTGTTTGACGCTCCTTTTAATCCTGCTTGACTATTTTGTCTTTCCACTTAACAATATCATCTCAAGTCTTGTTCAATGCGAGAGAGTAATTTATTATTGTCATAAACCACAAAAAACAATTATGTACTAAGTACTCAGTTCCGTTCGTCTTGATAGTCTCATATGGGTGACGTTAGAAGTGGCACTCTTAATTGCTTTTTACTGTAAGGGTCACAGAGCTTTATTTTCTTAGCCACATTTCTAGCGATATCGTCTGCGAGAATCGGGTCAACATTCATGCATATCAAGTATTATTTTTATCTACGTTGAACAAGATACCATTTTACTCCCACGTTCTCCATACCTGCATATTTTCAATGGCCATAACCGCAGGAACTGCCTCAACGGGCCGCCTCACTTTCCGTTCACCAATTTCGAGAGGCCACA
>DWEC01000248.1:0-18952 GCA_018245735.1 Microceris miodesmiata
GTATACAATACCTTATATTTACTTATATTTATAAATATGATTATTTATTGATATAACTTTGCCAATTGTTTTACTATTAATTGCCAATTGTTGTTATAGTTTTTGTATTTCAATTTAGAATTCTTATCCGACAGTAAGGTAAATACTTAGAAACATAATGTACATTATACTTATTTAAAAAAATCTAAAAAGTAATCAATAAAAAATATGTATTTTACAACTAACGCTTTTAAAAAGAATATGTCATTAAAATATCAAACTGTTTTCACATTCATATAAGCGCGCTGCAAGAATATTTAGAGTAGGTACGTACTCGACACACGCATTCAAAAATTCAATTCTAAAATTAAATTGAACGTAAACGAAAAACATAACTCATAATCGGCCAGCTCGATTCGGAATAACAAAAACGAATCACCGTTTTACGGTCAACAAATCCGTGGCCAGAATTCCGTCGAGCAAATTAAAACTAATTTATGCTGATTGAATTCATAATAGGGAACTATCAACACACCATTCAACCGGTACTCATGAAATATCGATGTCCAACCATTGTCATTAATCGGGGAACATTTTAAACTTGATCGGAACACGCAACTAATGTTTTAATTCGAAACACTCTGGAAATTCGATAAAAATTTTAAAAGAAACATTGAAAACTCCGAGCAAATAACGCTGGCTGATAACGTTAACGCGAATATCTTTTGTAAGGACGTATTATGGGATTACCCACAATGTAATATAAGCCTTAATTATAAATGTAGAAGGTTGATATTAGAATAGACTCTGCGATTCGTGCCAGCCTTCAATTTTTTTGAGAAGGAATCGCTCGGTAAAGCTTTCCATTAGCGGGCACGCGCCCAAGTCGACAAACAAATGACATTTAAAAGGAACACGATTTGATTTGTTTGAAATTGGTACGTCTCGGCAGACAATATAAATGGCGTCTAGACTTTCAGTTGATAACGCGAGGGTATACGGTTTTCGTGTCGTACCTAAAATTATGTTAAATTATTATTATCACGATTTATCCGATACTGAACGCTGTATTAATGGAGGAATATATTTCGTGGAATTTTAAAATTATTTATAAATACTTAGATAAAATAATTTAAGGAAAATGTTAGATAATTTTAATGACAGCGTGGAACAGTCGTGATTCATTTACAATTTTACACTCCGTGTTAAAGTGATTAATCAGTTGACCACTTACAATTTTATGAAAAAGAAAAATATAAACCTATTGTATAAAAATTGTCTTTAACTTAGCATTGTTAAGAGTATTTCGGCGTAATTAGTCATAGTGTAATTTAATCAATTGACATGGACACTTATCCACGTCACTAAAAATGTACCACTGTCCAATCACCTGATTTATCTATTTATAAATTTAAACTGAGACACGATTAATTATATTGGTCGATAAAAATAGGAACTTCGTTAGGCAGGTAGGTGTGTAATATTATAATAAATTAGTACATTTTATCTATTTCCATCGCAAAGGAACTGTTATTGCTTAAAGCATTTATTCTTTGGTGTAAATGTGGTTGCCGATAGTACGTAGATACGAGTATATACCAAGGAATAACTATTTAAACCCTCAGGATTCGATCCTCTGCGACCAAACTTCGGTTACTAGTAATAATAAAATGAATATTGTACTACAAGTATCTATGTAAAAATCAGTTTATTTTACCCCCAAAACGGAACACAATATTAGACCCACTGTTGTTTCGCGGCAGGGTTAGGAGCAACGTAATTCTTGAATGTAAATTTCTAACACTTCCCTTATTATTGTTTACTAAAACAACCAAATTACAAACGAAAAGCATATCGAATGAATAGAGATACCGAGATCTTAAAATTTCTTATAACAAAGAGAGAAAAAGAATATTTTTCCGCAATCTTTTAATTTTTTATCGCTACGTAGAGATCTTGTTTAATCTAATCTAATTTTCCGATGTAATTTTAGAAAGTCTCTAGTGTTTTCATGTTAATAGCGTCCAGATCCTCACAAAAACCGGATTATGAAAAACAAAAGCGAACTATTAAAATCCAATCGCGAACAGAATAGGTGATCGGTTTAAAAATCTTTTTAGAACTCAAATGATGTAGTTACTTAACGATAACGTAATGTATTTAAAGAAATTCAGTCAATAGTAATATTATAAGTGAGGTCAGGGGTCTGCAACGTTTTTTAATGACGGGAAATATATGCAAATACAGATGACTATATTAAATCTTCAAAAACCAGCAATAAAAATAGTTTTTTTGTGGTTTCGTCGAACTAAGTATCCCATATTTAAAAAGAAATGCTTTCTTACACAGTATCGCAATGAAAGCAAGGACCTAAGTTTTCTTCACTCGCTTTTGAATTTCTTCGTCTCCCAGAATCCAAACACGGGATAACTGAATTGGGATAGATCATAATAAGTAATTCGTCTCTAAAACTTATAATTTGTGTGTATCAAGCATCTGAGGTATAAGTTTTATAAGTTCTAAGTTTTATAATATTTCAAAAAATTTTAATCAACATCAGAGTCATATTATTAGTAAATTGTGCTGTAAGCTACGTATATTATATATGTATGCTGCAAGACCACACAATATTAAATAATAAGAGTTTAACGGGCAGGAAGTAATCGAAAAAAAGGTTGTCGAGTCCTAACCCAGGAAGTGTTTAGGAAGATCAGAATTACATAAGCCGAATGATCTCTCGGTACCTTTTTGCGCTGGTTATCTAAGATGTAACGACAGCCAACAAGTTTATTGTAAATGCTAATGCGGCGCTAAGAGGCTTTCTAATAATAATCCCAGATCTGTTCAGTAATTGTCTCGGATGGATACACAAACAGAATATCCGATTGCGGTTTTATCGCTGCCCCATTGGTTTGTTGCAGAGCTACGATAAGAATAGAGTTATTTTAAACAAATATAAATAATATCACGTCACGTTAGGTTAAGGGATCTGAGGGTAGGTAGAGAGTACCGACTGTAAATTATTTTTCTTTATTCTGGAACTGATGAGCTTCTTCCACATTTGTTACACTCTGTACAATAAATTAAAATAATAATGTTTAATTGTTATTTAACATACACGTGCATTAAATTAGCCCACATATCACCTAATATTCAAGTTTCTGACGCACACATTCCAGCATTTGATCTAATAACGTAAACGTTACGAACTCGTACCTACTCGAATACCGCACAGAAAACTTTTTGCCAACTTGAAGAAGATAATTGTTTTATTTGAAATTAGAACCCAGGCAGGTTTCTCAGCAGCTACCCTTAAGAAATACATTAAATTGGAATTTTCCACAGTATGTAAAAGTCGGTGATAAATGAATCCGTAAGAGTGATTCTGGTAGTCAATACTGGATGTTTCTAGAATTATTAACGGTAAATAAATCAATAAAGTATGATAGAACAAAGAGCATTTGAGTGTATTACATTAAAAGTACACATTCTTCGCTCTAAGAGCTCACATATCTACATTCTTTGGACATGTTTTACGACATACGAGTAGATACTATCCGAATGAGCGCCCTGTTACGATATATGTTGTGTATTTAAAAAGTCTGCTGCAGAGTCTCGAAGAAAGCAGAATAAAAGGGGGATGTTCGGAATAACTGCTTATTATTATATGATAAAATAGAATATCCAATCCAGTTCTCTATATTGTGTTTATATAAAATTTTCGGTAGTTTCAATCAATACTAGGACCGTTTTATGTAAAGGAAACCATCCGATAAATGATCTGGAGAGGGTTAGAAATAATGATTATATTCAAAAGATATTTGTTGGGAATTAATTTTATTCGTATTGTTGGTTCATTGTACCAAATATTTGTCATTACCTTAACGTCACATTACAATTCTCTACAAAGCAAGTATCAGTATGTAATATAGACGTACAGACATTTTAAATTTATATTTTGGTTACTATCCAATTATAGTTAGGTACTTATCCGATTGTCTCTGGGTTACTACCTAACTATTTGGTCCCTCTGAAGCCTTTCTTCGATATCACTGTGAGTGTCTATAACGAGAACGATTACGCGATCAGCGCCGCACGCGACTTCCGCTCGCAATCATCAGAAATAGCTCCAGCTCCAAGTGTTTGCTTTGTCCGCGATTGCTTGCGGTCGGCGCGATGCTAATGCAACAGCGCCTACGTGTAGACAATGGCTGGATCTATTTGTATTTATCACTGACAGATCTGCTTCGATTTCGAATTAAAATGGTGTATTCTTAAGCTTAGTAGGTACTATTCTTCATAATATACAATATCTCAATGTTTAAAAAGTAAACTAACCATGTGGCACTTAAAATGTCTGCCGATTTAAAAAGACACGTCTCATCCACTCTTATTAAACAACTGTTTTTTAATCTGTGACAATTATATATTTCTAGATTACTCCAAGATCATTATACGTTTGGATTCATTGGACCCACGGTAACCAGTACGGCACTTAGTGGTTTTTCTTCATATTACCAGCTGACAAATCCAAGTCAATCTCATTACCAGACAGCCATGTCAAATGTTCGGCAATTATGTCTCATGATTATTTCGACCTGATTATTTTGATCTGACTAATGGGCTAAATGCGACTAACGGCTGCGTACTTTGTGGTTTTCGTACTGACAAATTAGTCCAGTGGTTAGTCCGCGGTAACAAACGCCCAAACTATGAATAATGATAGTCATTATCAGACCTCGGTGGTATACAGCGCGAACTTTAAATAGTTACCAGTATTAACGGGAAATAAAAAAAACGGTCATCTCGATCGAAATCTCGATTCAATGACACTGTTATATTTGCAATTATTTTATTTGTATAATTATTTATTCTTTATATAACACTTTAAAACAAACAAATTTTAAAATAACCGCAAAGAAATCGGCTTAGCAGGCTCTATACATAAGTGCCTATATCCATTTTCTAAATTTTCATCACATTAAAATGAGCAACCAGTAAACATCTTAATAGTATCTGTAGACTTACAAAAGAATTTTTATTCTTTATAAAAATTTAAGATAAAAAACAAATTGAACATGAAAGACATATAATTCTCTCAGTAATATTGGCGTCGAAATGTGATATACACAAAAGGTGTTCATTGTCACGATTCACTCAACTTAATAATTTAAGGTCACAGCAGAGTCATCGAACTATTCGACTGGCCCCGTGACGAGGCAACAAACCCCTTTAGCGGTAAAAAAGGAATTAAAAACTTATTGAGATGACTCAATTTGGGCTCACACTTGATACTTATGTTTGATCTAAACATTAGTATCGCCACTCGTGGTATGTTACGTTTAAACATAACAAACTCTAGCTCCTTGACGAGTAGAGTATGAAATGTAGCATAAATAAATAATTATTCCTTCCTGCTCAAATAAATAATAATATATGGAAACATATATAACCTGTGTTTTTATGTAAAAATATGTTAAATTAAATATTGATTTTCTTTATTCACTTGATGGTCCACTTGTTCGATTGATTATTATCACTTCCGAGGCTGCAATCATGGATTCCATTCCCACCTGAGAAATGCTTAGTATTGTTTATGCATATAAAAATACCTATATATGCATACCTAGTTTTAAACAGCTATTTAATTACCATTGCACCTGCCCTGCCTGGTGTGGGATCCAATATATATCCATGTCTATATTATCATTTGGAATATCTGAGAAAAATCAAGTTCGACTTCCATATGTTCGCATGGTGGTTACCAGGAGCTGATTAGTGAGTGGAAAATGAATATGGTTTGCGGGGCGGCACCGGGTGCAGGATAATTACTGAATTTAATATGCCTACTCAGCCGCCTTGTTTCGCAAATCATTGTCGCTCATTAATTCCGACCAAGTACAGTCCTGCTCCAAAGTTGTTATTGGAGTGATTGTTACATAGTCAATAATAGGGCATATTTTGTCAACTAATTAGACTATGGCTTTCGAAGAGAAGGCCCGTGTCAAAGAGTGGGATGATAAAAGAGTGGGGAAAATAAAAAGATTTATTTGTGAAAGCGCTATGTTTGAATACTGTTCAAATGTGAAACACATATTCTGTTAGTTGTGATATACCGGATCAGACATACCTATATATCAAATAATTGTTAATTTCCAAATATTATCCATAACATAAGAGATATTAAACAACAAACCGCCTTAAATATCTGACTCGAGATATTTCAAATTGAGATACCTTTAAAATAAGAAAGCAATAATTTTTTTGACATTGTCCTTCAAATTCTATATTCACAATTAATCTATACTTATATATATATGAATTTGTCTATTTTTACAGCAAGTTCGTTAAAGCAACTTTGACTGTTATTTAGCTTAACTTATACATAAGCAGCTATAGTCCTAAACGTTAGTAAGCGTTAGCAATTAAATTTTTTTTTATTTGTTCTCTGCAATGTAAATAGGTACTTATTAGGCAAGCTAGCAGGCATAGGCAAGTATGATATATCATCGGCCACACGTTTTATTTCCACCAAACACGACTGTGTCCAAGTGCCGGTCTATACTGAATAAGAAAGGAACCAAAATACGTAATTTAATTTAATTATTCCATAAGGCTTATGTGCGCGACAGTACACGAATACACGACGATGTAAATTGAATTAGTGGGCGTGCACACGCGCCGCGGTGACTGTGCGCTACGCGAGCGACTGTACCTACCCGCCGTTTACAATAATTTATTATATAATTATTAACAATACACTTTTATCATAGCAACGAGCCGGTTATACACGAAATATGGGAGAGTTAATTAATCGCCCTGAAGTAATCTGCGGCTTGATTAAATATAATTTTTTTTTTTTGCCCGGTGTGTGGGTAATAGGCTTATAGTTAATCCAGGCTGGGACATAGAAGTAACTGATGCAATGTGGAAGTATACTACACTACTGTGCCCATCCGTTTGCGCATTACAGGCGTGATGTTACGTTTCTATTTTTATTCTCTGTGCATGTAGGTAAACACAAAAATAAAATCATGTCATCATCATTCTTAAAAGCTATTCCGATTATAAAGTTTCATATAAAGCTATTAGAGTCAACATGAGATAAATAGATATGAAGGTTTATAGTAAATTGGCAATAAATTCAAAATACATTTATTCAACAATAATTTACTAAAAAGTCTTTTCCAACCTTTATAAGCTACTGCATACGATACGTTTTATAAGCTAAAGTATCCATTTACTGTCATATATTTACCTAGATCCATATATACTTATGATCATCTTGATGATTCACGATTTAATATAAGGTTAGTAACACCGACAGCTGATCAGGAAGCTGTTCGTTGAATTACCACCCAAGAAAAGCATTTTGTATGACGACTAGAAGCATTTGTCAAGCGTTCAAGTTATTTAAAGACATTATTAATAACTTCAAGTACCAATGCAGCTGCACCTAATCCCGAATTCAGCAAAGGAAATCAATCGTGGTGGCTAAGGGGGAAAACAGGCCTTACAAAAGACTCCAGGTCTTACAAAAGCTGAAACATTTTTCATCAATTTTATCCTCCGCTCCGTTACCAGAACCAAAATAAATAATATCAGCATTGAAATTCATATAGCAATTACATTAGCGCGAACAAGAAAGAAAAGAGACAAGCATTTCCGAATAACGTTACTTGAAACTGTATAACGATACCGCAACAGTAACCTTTGATTGTTACCTAAGTTCTAGAACATTCGATTCTAAGTAGATCAATCAAGTATGTACATAGCCGAACCGAAAGATAACACAAGTTTATGTACTAACAGGCGTGTACCGGGCACCGGCGCCGACGGCGGTGCCTGAAACAAAGCGGTCTGATTGGAAGAAGGTGACTTGCACTTGTGGTTTTGGTAACACCGTGAAATTGGGAACAGAGGGGCGGTGGTTCCGTACGGTAATAAAATTTTTGGTGAGTAATGAGTTTCCCACTTTTGTAATACGTTAAAACGGTATTCAATTTAATTTAAATGGAACACGTCTCGTTGATTAATAATTGCAATTCTATTAATTCCTTATATATGATCTGCGATCGCCAACTCGCATGCCCAGTGTGGGGCGCAAAAACTCAGAGGGAAGGCTTATCTCCAGTAACAGACTTAGAAAGGCTGACGATGATGATATTATAGGTATTTATTATATTAAATTTATGAATTTCATAAATAATTTAATATATATATTTTGATCATCATCAGCCTACTCCCCTCCACTGCTGGACATAGACCTCGCTTGTAGCACGCCACTGAGCTCGATCTTCAGCTCTTCGCATCCAACTGCTGCTAGCCACTTTATATATTGTCACTCAACTAGTCTGACGGCTATATATTTTTATTTTCTATAATGTACACATGTATAAATCAAAAATACGTATAATTACTGTCGATTTGTCCACGTATATTTTTTATTGACTCTGATAGATATATATTCGTATATAAAACATGCATATAATGACTGTCGTTTCAACCACGTAACCCCAACAGCTCAGTACCGCCGGCGTATCGGTTACAAAGTAAGATTCGGCTACTAATCTATTTATTGATTCAACAGTTTGCATCTCCCTGATCAAACAACGGTAGGATGGGACGGCCCCTTTGTTCTCGTTTGCTAGGGCTGTCACACGTGCCGCAAATATTGTTATTATACAATATTATAACATTATATGGAATACATAAACAAATTACACCATGGCGTAACCCACTTACGTAATTTTTTAATAATTATATCATCAAGCAAGATACTTTACGGGGTTGACAGAAAGCACCAAGTGTATCACAGCTCATATTTTAGCTGTACAATTAAATAGATTTTATTTAAAATACGAACATTTATATAGAGGGATCTGTTAGTAAATATTAGAGCCGATAATTTTTTCATTAAAATTTATTAGTACCACAAAATGTAATAATCTATCATTTCTTTTTACAACAACACAACAACACATTCAATTACCATATTTACACGACTCATATTATTTAAATATGTTTCACGAACGCGCCAGCCCTAGATGTGTCCGTAACTAACAAAATGTAAATGATGAGTTGTATATTGTATTAAACACGATTTTCGTGTACATCTAGTTATTTGTGTTGCTGTAGACGGAACACCGGCACATCACTTGCGCCGACCTCATATTTAATTTACGGCGATAAAAAATACCGCTTCTGTGTTCGTCTTATTCAAGCCATCTCGTTACGGAAAAAACGCAATGCAGTTACCAATAAACGAGATATGTGTATGTTGCACAATATAGTCTATATAAAAGAGATTATAAACCTTTATTGCCTGCGTTGGTTGAGTGGTTGCAACACGACTGCTGATCGAGAGGTCCTGGGTTCAATTCCTGGCTTTTGGGCTATTGGATTACTCTAAGATTTTCTGGAAGATCCGGGTCCGGGAAGAGTCCGGGTCTGTCCCCGATGTACCGGATAGGCTCACCACATATTCCATGGTGGGACGTAAATAACTGGCGAAATGTGGGAATGTACTACACTCCCTTGCCTACCCCTTCCGAGATAACATGCGTGATCTTAAGGTTTTTTTAAAGAAATATACGACTCTATTTATTTGTGATCGAGGTAATTTATTAATGTTCATATTAAATCTGTCAGCTGATTTGTCAAAATTATTTATTTATTAATTTATTTATGAGGTAAGGTTAACAAGACTTTATGACAAAAATACACAAGTGCATTTTTGTCAAACCATACTATGCCGAAATGGTGTACAAATATGAACTTTGCTTTGTTTTATGTATTTACGTCTTTATTAACGGGTCATAATCTTTAATTCCACGGGAGTTGCCAATGCTTTGAAGAACAGCTCTTTGGACGCCTTTCTCGATGAACCCCATTTCATGGCGCTCCGGGAACAGCTCAGTAGGAACTTCATTTCACATTTTGCACGTCCGCGGCTAAAACGCTTAATATATCAGTATATGTAGGCCTTAGATGGCGTTGTTGTTGTTGTTGTGACTCTCAATTTACTAAAACTGAACAATTAAAAGGCATATCAAGGTTCAAACTGATTAACCCATACCATGAAAGTTAGACCATTTATTATTTACCTACATAATATAGCGTCCGTGTCTATGTATGTCACGTCGTAAATTAATATAGAGGAACTTAGGAATAAATATAGATAATTCCATTCGTTAATCAAAAATTACGAAAGACTAGCCATTATTAGCCTCATGGAACAGAAGTAGATAAATATTTCATTATATCTTGTAACTGCTAATTTCGCGATCTCTAACAGTTTCCTTAGGGAATCTTTAAGGACATTTTAATTATCAGTAAGACATTACTAACCTAATGGTGAGTTGTCAATGTCACATACAAACAGCTGCAACACCAGAGGAGTGTACGCACTGTCCGAATTGAAGGTATCATTTGATACTTGATGGAACAGCGAACCTGTAAATATAATCAATAACTTTACATCCTACCTACACAAATATTTACACGATCAACAAAAACTTTCTCCACCGACTTTCATTAGATGTACGAAACAAAATTTATAATTAGACCCGATAGCAATATACACTACTTCAATAAATAAACATGGAGACGAATGCCCACGGCACATAACAAGTCCACTAAGAACTAATAAGCTCCAAAAACACACCGCGACCGCCCAATCGAATTTCATTAACCCTTTCTCAGCTCACTTTTTCCGAGCGAACCATAAATTGGAAGATTTTAACCCTCCAACCCTTTTTGTTTGTGGTAATGAGTGAATTACCATACAAATAGAATCAGTCCGGGTCTCCGGTATAATTGAGGCCGGCGCCCTGCTGGCAAGGTTTCTTTGTGCGCGCCGGCGAACGGCGGTGTATCGTGCGCGCCGTCGCTCCACAAATATTTGTTGATATGTAATAAACGCGCTTTGATTTGTTAATTACTGCTAGTAAATAGACTTTCTGGGTTGCGAATGAAGACGGAGCAATTGAGGTTTTTATTATGCAAACGCAATGTACCAGCGTAGATGCGGCGGCTTAATGTTAAATGGTTGGTGAAACAGATAGAGTAATGAATCGGTCGTACCTGCTTTTAAATTTGACATTATATCTTGTATATAGAGCAATATCTGTATAAACAATCCAAATTGCTACTTAACAGTATAGATAAGACCAGCAGTAGCGTGATTCATCTCTAGACATGTGTCTCTACCTTCGCGTGGTGCTGGCAGAGACATTCTATTGTGGTAGTTAAAAGACTTACTGAAGGGTTACTACACATTACGTTACTAAAAAGGTTAACTGCATGTCAATGTATAATATGGTCATACACTTTTTATTTTTTTATTCAAGCGCAAAAACTGTGGTATGCGTATAATGTGTAGCGAAGTTGATCGCAGATAGAGATCGGTCTCTCAAAGAAAGAAGTCCTTATATTTTTAATGATTTAATTTTAAACTTTATTTTAAATATGTTTTAAAGTACCTATGTATTTAAATAAATAAATTGTGCATGAAAGTATTGGTCTAACTAGATGAGCTTGCTTCATTTAAGTACATCGATATAAAAATAATTTTAATCAACTCTATCCATTCCTCAGTCTTTGGACATCCATGGTTGGACATAGACCTTACCCAAGAGGCCCCACTCCACGCGGTCCTGGGCCTTTCGAAAGCTGCTATACTCTGCTGTCCTCTTCAGGTCGTTTGACCACGTGACGGTACCACGAACTACGCTCCCGTTACCAATTCACACTAATACCAAAATCATCCCTAAAACGTAAGACCTTTCTCCTTTCTTTTACATGATCTCGTAGAAATTTAAAAAAAATTATCAAATGAGGAATGAACTGCAAGCAAAAGCAATATCACGCCTATAAACCCCGAAGAGGTATGCAATGGAATTAACCAAAACTAATATGAATATTATATCATTATAACACTCATATAAATATAAGCAAGGAAACTATATCTATTGATTCATAAGGCTATTTTTACAACTTCGTTAAATGCTGCATGGTTTATAAAATCGCAAGAAAGAAAGTCGCAAGAGATCCACTGGGGCGCTCGATTACATTTTTATTATTTATATTTTCAGAATATTATCCCGATGTCCGCTGATACCCTTTCTGCATTTCTCTCCCGTGGTTCCAAGTTTTTACACTTTCAAGATATAAGTCACCTGTCAACCAAATAAAACACATGGCCGATGAACAGATGGACGGACTATAAATAATGTTTTTATACCACCTTCAAGAGTGAAGGGAGAAATGAGAATTGATCGTTCAGTTCCTTATACGAGAGCTGAGTTTGATCCCAGTTGATATAATTTAGTCATTTGTTTTACATTTGGCCGTTTGTTTCTTATGTATGAATACCTTAATAGAGTTTAAATTGATTAAATTTATGATAGAAATGACTGTGTGAAAAAAACAGTAATAATTTTGTCTTTTAGTTAGCAACCTGGCAACTATAAGATATTATATACGTTATTAACGTTAAAGATAATAATGCCGAAGAAAAACGTCCCAAGGAAACTAATACATAATAGAGTTCTCTTGGTAATGTTCGGCAATTAATGTAGAGTTTGCCGTCTAGTACTTAATCAGCGTGATAATCGATGATGTCAATCGTTCTTATTCTAAGGAAAGTAATAATGAGCCAGTTGATGAATCAAGTCTTTTGACTTTGTCGTTTCCTTTTGTTTTTATAATGTAAAAGAGTTCAATATTTTTGATAGAGAAGTGTATAGTTTCTAGGTAAGTGTAGCTCTATATCATTATGTAGAGTAACAATAAATAAACTCGTCCAAACGTAACTAATTTCTCGGTGTTCACATTATAATATAATATCTCTAACACAGCTCTATCAACATATAATATAGAGTGGCGTCCGACACGTCAGTTGATAAGTTTATGAAATAACTTTTGCTAATTTTAAAGGTTTATATATCAACAATAAATATAAGCGTCTCTTCAACAAGCTCTCTAAAAACCTGAAATAGATAGCGACAAAGTTTTAAGTGTACCAAGTGTCGACCGTGCTCTACGTCGCTACATAACGCACCTTATTATCATGTGTCATGTCCTAGGTGGAGCCATTTGGGCTAGCCACTAAGACCCGGTGAAGCTGTAGAGGTTATTAGGCTCAACAGCATTACTACATTTAGAAAAAAATATATATGTCATGTCATCAACCTATCTCAGTCCTCTTCTCGGAATAGGTCTCCTAGGTGCCTAATGCGCACCATCGCACCCTATATTATACATAAATTTAAGACAATATATTGATCAAAATATAAGGGGATAATTTAATCATTTCAGTATCAATTTATCTTCATATTCTTAGTTGAGACCATTCCAATGGTAATATATAGATTACGGAGTTTATATGAGTGACGTCGATGATTTACTTGATAACTGAGAATGTAGTTACAAGTCATTCATAGGCATTTATTTATTTATTTCGATTCATAGGCATTGCACGGTTTGTAAAGAAATTATTATATAATAAATGTTATACCAAATTATTTAGTTAATACATACATATAAAAGCATCTAAGTAATTACGTATTACCTATAATTTTTAGTGATTGATATGACAGGGTAGGCAGCCTCTTGCACAGAGTCCAGTCACACACATGCATCTAGTTTATAAATTTATCAAAGTTACGAGCAAACATAGATTTAACACTAACTAGAATTTACTGATGCACTGATAGAAAATTTAGAAATTGTAACTATTTATGAAGTATTTAGGGTTGCCACTTTGTAGGTTTCCCAATATTGCCTAAAAACGTAACATCATGCCTGTAATCCCCGAAGAGATACGCAGAGGAGTACACTCCCACATCAGGTCACGCCAAAATTACGTTCAAATATAATAAACTTTACTCATATACGAAGTAAACAGTGTCTTCGAAAACGTATTGTTATCTATACGTTTTATATCGTCGATTGGTCACTTTTTAAAGCTGTAATTGTTAATATTTACAAACAGTTATTGCATAGAAAGAAATGATTAGCGACCGTCATTCAGACGTCCATTTCTGAGATCCGAGCTCAAATTCTGACACACACTACAAAACTTTGAACTTTTTTAACATTACTTATCTCGAAGACTAGAAGCTCTCCAAAGAAAAGAATAGTTATTCTATAGATAGAAAACAAAGTATTCTACAAATCTTTCTGAAATCTGAATCTTATATAGATAAGAAGGGAAGTAACAATAAATACACAGACACACAGACTTTTCTGAATAATATATTTATTTAAACCCGTAAATATTGCAATACACCCTAAATAGTCGACCCTAGTCTAGACCAACAAATATTCAAATTTAATTGCACAATCAGCTCAAGAGCTATTCGTATCTCAATGGGTTCTCTGGCCCAGTATTAAGTGTCCGGAGCGTATGGACAATAAGATTTAAGGGAATCGCAGAGGGCGGTATAATATACTATGCTATTATATATATTAGGTATAGCAATCCTACCTCAGATGGTGACTATACTACAATATATATTTTTCGATCACTATCTGCGCAATAATAGGTACGACTTGCTATATAGAGATATGACTTGCTATATATCGTAGTACACTATAGAAAATATGAGAATAAATGGAGAAATGCCTTGCTATAATTTACTCATATGTATACTGTATAGTACAGGTTTAAGCTAAAACAGGTGTGAAAATTAATCACAGATATATCAGCACCAGTGAGGGAGATATTGGTACATAGTTCGTGTCTTGTCTCAGTGGGTAAGACATACAGATATAACCGCTTGGATATCGAGTATTAATGATATTCTAATTGAATTCTAAATTGTTTTACTACACCTATATATTTCAAAAGATTAAGAAAAGTAATCATAATTATTACGATATATTATGAAATAACAAATAAGAATTTTTTTTTCATCTCAGTAAAGTAATCGATTCAAGTATTAATGATCTTAACGCTTATTATAAGTAAAACCAGACAAACACACAGAATTAAAAAGAGAAATGATTATAATAAAAAGCTTATTCTCTAATTATTAACTACTTTATTCATAGAGAATTATTTAAAGAAAAAAAATACTTTTTTATTCTCCATGAATTGTGAACAATTTGAAATTTTTAAAATCAAAGCTCAACATGGTTAATTCTGTGTGTATGAAATAAAACCGCCCTCTGCCGTCATATAAGAAAAACCTCAATGCAGTTACCGTAATCGCGTATCGATAAACGCAATTACAGCTCATTAAAGCAAATCGATCGCGTGAAAAAATCGCGCGTAGAGTAATTGACGACTAAAAAGTCGTCGAGATCGTAAATCGAGTCGTAAAAGTAGTGATCGAGTGTGAGTGGGCGGGGTTTGGACCGGAGGGCGTAGGGAGGGACGCGCGTTACGAAGTCGCAAGAGGAAAGAGGACCAGTCGCGATCGCTACCGCGGAGTTAGCGCGCGTTGCGGCGACATCGCGAATATCGCGACCCGCTAGCCAAACTGTCACGTGTCTCCCAACTACATCTTCAAACAAACAGTTATAAATCAATAGTGCTTCTGTAAGCTACCTGGATTGTTACTATCAGAACTGTGTTTAAAAATACACAAAACTCGCAAAACGTAAATCGTTACTGGCACAAAAACTGCAAAATTAAAAAAAAACAAACGTCAATTTTAATTTAATCTGTGACTGGAATTCGACATGATCAGTTTGAATTTGGAACGTTCGATAATGGGCGGCGTGATATGAAAATGACAACAGTGAAACGGACTGCAACACCGGTAACGGACATCGCTAGTGATTTTGAAAATGGACTTGACGACTCGGCGGGAGGTCGAGGGTGTGGTGCAAGGGGTTAATAGAGAAGAGGTGAACGGTCAAGAGGTGACGGTGACTGCGGAGGTGACGAAGAAGACTAGCGCCTTCAGTATACGCAACCTTGTTGGCGGAGAGGACGAGCGAACTCCCGACGGCAACATTAATTCGAGCGATGGTGAGTTATAACGTAACTTGTTTATTAAAGGCTTGTCTGCTTTAAGTATAGTATGTTAAAGAAAAAAAAAATACCTGAAAAGATATTTAATAAAAGGAGTTTTTAGTAATATAGAAAGGGAAAAAGAATTAGATACTAGATAGAGGTGTACATTACTTACTGATGAAGGAAAAAATACTGAAACCATTATAACTGGTGAGGTATTAGATGCAATTGTGCATGACAGGTTTTTGACAGCTTTGATTCTAATTTAATATTCTTACATTTCAACGAAAACAAAAATCAATTTCTTTAACAATGCGCAGTTCTTATAAACAACAAGATGTTTAAATGTTTGCATAATATGCCTTTTTTAAAATTCAATGAATAGGTTTATTTTTTTAACAGTAGTAAATCTGACTTCAAAGTAATGTGCCGTGAAAAAAAAATTATGTTTTAAATTTAAATAAAGCATTTAAAAAAAGGGAACTAATTACGTTAATTAATAATAATTGAGATTATTCATTTACGTTCAGTTTTAATCATTATTATCGATGGTTGATAACAAAAAAACGATTTGCGTGATAAGCTTGTAGAAACAACAAATTTTGTTACTAATCATTATGTCAGCAATTTGTTAAAAATATGTTATATCATGTAAAAATGTTGCTATATACACTATAGCTATAACTATACCTTGTATATCCCATTCATCTATCTATTGAAAACTAATCGTTATAAACAAATTTGTAGATTAAATACTTATTATGATATTTTCCGTTTTGCACTTTGTGCACAACAATATATTTTATTAAAAATTAAATAGCGCTAAGTAGTCTTATTACAATCAACATATCTTAGTATGGGGTAATTAAACATAATTAAACTTGTTGTACACGATATCCTATTCACAATCATACATATTTCTCAATAACAACGGCCTACTGGTTACTTTTCAACTGTCAATAATTTTTGGACCTCATACATCTTGTCCACATGAAATGTCCATTACAATAGATTTATTCTCTATCGTGTATCTGGCCTCTTTACGATAATATAAAAAAAAATATTTGACAGCTAATGACGCTAACAACCGTTAAACGCTTGACATTCATTAAGGAGAATTTATACGGGTAATCATTTTAAATGTCATACTATATTTATATCAGGAAAAATCAAAATGTATTTGGGTACATTTAAGTTAAGGATTCTCTAATACGTTATGTACGTATGCTGTTGAATAGCTATGTATAAGTATATTAAATACTGTAGGCTGAATGAAGGGTTATGGGGTATTAAAAGTTAGTTGTCAATGTAAAAAAAATACGTCAATGTCATTAGGACTGACACTTACTTGAATTTTCAATGCAGTGTCAACGATGGATATGTACTTACTATAGCGTAACGGAATATTACTAACTAGAATTGAACGACTTGAATGCTCGCTTGTTTTATATACTTCAAGATAAACTTATTTGTCGGCCAATTTTATTTAGCTGTTGTTTGATACATGTGTTAATGACGTCACACTTTTTTATTTTTAATAATACTTATTATTCTATATGCTTTATTTGAGAAAAAATAATGATTATGATGATTTAGTATAATTTCATTAGTTCTAGTAACCATAGGAGTATTGAATTGAATTTATTTTTCCTTATACATATTTCATTTATTTTCCTTGTGTACTTAGCATTTTCCTGAGACCAATTAGCTATCCTATATTTTTTAATTAATTTCCGTTTAAAATTAGCCACTATTCTTCACTGTATATACTTAGGTACGTATGTTAATGCAGCTAGATCCTAATTCTTCACTTAAGTTTATACACATATACTATCAGCCTGTCATCGTCCACTGCTGGCCTTAGGCCTCTCCAATGGCACACTATGTTTTTCATATATCTATGTCTATCATATCATATCATATATCATTTGCCCTAGCTCGTGGAACATATTATAAATATCCATTATCATCATCAACCCTTTCTTATCCTTCCCTTTTTAATCACAGGTTTCCTCTCACCATGAGGAGGGTTAAGTCGATACTTTTGTCCGATATTTCGGATAAAACAATTTTGTCGTTTTATGGAACAAATACCCCAACTTAAGGTTACTTTCACAGGGTGGCTTAAATACTGCCAGGCTGGTTTATTAATACCTTGTATGTATTAAGCCGTGGTGTATTAGGATAAACAACCTTAAATTTTATACAGATGTAGAGAAATATTCTCACTTAAATAGTGGATAAATAGGTGTAGAGGTTTTTGTTATTATATTATTCATAATTTTCACGCTTATTTCTTGAGGTAGTTTAAGACGTTTATCTTCTAATGTTATATTCAATGTAAATATAGAAAGTCATTTACCTTGAATCCCCAATATTAAAGGACTATATGCACATAATAAGGGCATTTAAATCATTGTTTCTATTTATTCCGTCTAATCTTACGAATGAGTTGTAAGTAAGGGGATGTTTCATATATCTACATATTATAAATTTGTTTGCTTATATCTAAAATATCCCCTGTACATTAGAACATATATTAAATTATATAACACATTAATAATAATTACACTATTCATAGAGGGACAAGTACAATGAAGAATGACGATTAAAATAATTTGCTTTATTGCATTTCCGTGCCACCTAGTATGGGCGATAAAATTGTTCTATCTATATATGTATGATGACAACAAATTACATGTGTAATTACATATGAATTATGAACGTAATTATAGTAATTAGCGGTGCGCCAGAGACCGCGAGGTAAACGTGTAAATTGATTTTCTACGTAATATTTACCAGAACTCTACATATAGATACTGTTTGATGGATATCCATGCGGAAATAATATTATTGTAAGATCACCACGTCAAATAAGTAAGTAAGCACGTGATAAGTATTGCTGTCAATATAAATCTGATTTGTACTGTGGAGCAGTAATAGCCTAGTGGTTAACAATTCAGCCTCTCACTCCGGAGGTCCTGGGTTCAAGTCCATGGCGCGCAC
>DWEC01000249.1:0-18943 GCA_018245735.1 Microceris miodesmiata
CTCATTTATGCAATGAAAAAATTCAATTTTTAAAATTTTGGCCCTTGTTCATTTAGTTTATTTAACCACGCATGAGGTAACTTACCGTCAATATGCTTGTCTAGTTAATCTTTCTTGTTTTTAGCAATTTGCAGTATTTGTGTATATTTTTACAAATCGTGCTCAATACGCGTTCGCTAACGTTTTGCTGTAGAAAACAACAAGTAACAAGGCGTTGGTTATCTTAGTTGCTGAAATAAACAATTTGAACAAATTGAACAAAATGTACCCGGCCGTAATAGAGACGTTGTCCAGGTTTCCGATAGAGCAACTGAACCCTCTGTATGTATGTTTACGTAGTAGTTGTGTTTTATTTCATTAAGTATAACAACTGCAGCGCTTTCGGCCGCGGGCTACCCAGCGCGATGAAATGAAATTGTGTTGAGTTCAGCTTTAATTAGTTAAATGTAAGCGAAGGTACGAGCAGAATTAATAATGGACGCCCACGACTCTGCGATACTTACTCTGCGAGTGTGTTAAGCCTCCATAGTTTTTATTTGTTTACTTTGTTGTACAGCGGCCAAATATGCGTTGATGGTAATTTCCCGGACACATTCCCTGTGTCGTTTGAAATTGCCATTTCATACTCGTTCAGCATCTTTGTTTAATTATTCGTGGCTCAACATTGTGATAAGAATGATGTTAAAATACCTATTATAAATTTTTTATTTCGCATTGAGAATAATAATTAATTGAAATAATACAAAGATTGCCTCGTTGGTCGAGTGGTTGCAACCGCGACTGCTGATCGGAAGGTCCTAGCTTGAAATTCCGTGTGAGTTCCTATTGGCTTTTTTAAATTTAGAATTTCTATGAGTGACTCGCAGGCTGGATCTGTGCAAGGTGTATAGCAATAGGGAGAGACGTGGGAGCACGCTACTCTTCTCTGCGTTACAGGACGCGTTACAGGACGCGTTACAGGATGCGTTACAGGATGCGTTACACGGATTACAGCCGTGATTGTTATGTTTAAGATAATACAACAGTAACAAGATTTCTGTGTTATTAACACATGGTACACGATTTCTATATCGAACAAATCTATAAAATGATTACTACAGAATCCTTGAAAAAAATTATTAAGTTACAGCAGACATGCATACACACACACGATAATATTAACAATTATTTATCTGTTGTTAACTCTTCAGTATTGAGTGAAAATATAAATTTGACATTCTCGCAATGTTTATAATTATTGGACTGTGGTTTTCTTAATTTAGCTTTAAAGCCCTAGTACTTATGAGATTTTTTCATGAAATCTGTCTTTGCGTTATACGTGTTAAATGCAATATATACCCAAAATTACATATTCCGGCAAATATATTCTCATTTTACAGGGAATAAGTTGCTATCCATTAACATTTCACTGAGTTTAAAGGTTAAGTTTAAAGTGTAAAGGTATTATAGCATCGCTTTTGGGTTAGTCTTGGTTGTGATGATAGACGCACTTGTACCAATATACCGCGCGACTCGACTTAAACAGCATGATTGCCAATACAGCTGTTTGTGCAGTTTTCCAATTAATACGGAAAAATTCCGATTTCTTAAATTGATATTATGAAGTTTTTACATCCTACACTCTAGTGATTGAATAGTTTTATACCTAGCATCTATATATAAAGATATTGCCATAAAGAACACAATAAACGTTTATACCATTCATGCTACACAGCAGGATAAGTTTTAAAAACATTTGACAGACAACTGACATTAGTTCTGTAAAATTTGAAATAAGTACTTGTAATATTTTATTAAATTTACCACTCAGTTTTTGCAAGCCAATATTGAATCCCAAAATTGGTCACTTATATTCACAGGCAATGTATATCTATTGAAATTAAACAACTTTGCTGCTTCAACATTTATTTAACATACGACATAAAATTAAGAAACACGTGGGTTTCTGTGATATATTTATATTTGAATAGAATTAAACTACTTAATACAGTATATTTTTGACATATTATATATTTTTTCGTTTTAATCTAATACGATTATTATAAATCGACGTACGATCCTTGACTATACGAGTATATTCTTTATGCAGACATTTTCCATGTCCTAACAACTGGTGCGCTTAATTTTTTTTTTATTGCGGTTATTAAATGCAAATTTGGCGGGAAATTTAACATTGCAATTAAAAGCGTACATTCCATTTCCAAATTCCAGGTATATCTGGTTGATAAATACAATGATATACTCTACAACAAAATAGGAAATATCACTTCAATTTCGACTCATAATAAACAACATTGGTTTTAACATAATGTTTAAAATAAACACTCAATTAATTAACATAAAATATTTTAGTTATGCCTAAAAGAGAAAGATCTAATACATCTCACTTTACAAATCAATAGTGATAAAAATAAATAGGATCTGAAACTCACTAACCTTTGGACGCAAGTTTTGTAAATCAATATACAAATAATAGAGTGTCGTGCTTCAAAATAAAAACACAAACGATAAGAGAAATGCAATCATTACAATTCATATTAGTGTCTTTTCATTTATTACAAGAAGGTAACTGCTATTTGGTATACTATGTGTTATATACTATAAGTAAAATCTAAATACAACACTACAACAAAGTTAAGATTAGCGTCATGATGTGCAAATAAAGGCAGTGCGAACAAATTATTTTATTAAAAATTAATTAACATTTCTAATAAAGTGGCACATCAACTTTGTGGAATTTAGCATTAAATAATCAGACTTAAATTAAATACACATAAACATACGTGTCTGGCATGACACACTCACTCGTATTAATAACTAGGTTAAAAGTAAAATAAACAAAATTAATATCACAGCAAATGAAACAATTAAGCGGGAATTCCGCGTAAGCAGAGACCTCTCTGCGTCTTAACTTGTCGCACAAGGCATAAGTAAACTGAGGAATTCCTGATCCTTGTTTAAGTGGGAGTATAACGCAGTAAGTTGATTTGCTTGGCTGAGAGATTGTATTTAACGCATACTCCGAAATTGGCGATCTCACTACAGCTTAACCAAGCTTAACGGAGGAACCCTCACCACTATCCATGGAAGAAGGTTTCTGGGGTAGAGGCCGATTGAACATTTTTCCAGTGGGGCTATTATTTGCACTAGTACTCATTTTTTCGCGTACTGCTTGAAGGTATGGTCCTCGAGGCATTCCTTGTTCAGCGACAACATCTGGAATAGCACCCAACATTGGTTTTTTCTCCTTATCATAGTTCACTATCTCTGCATAAAGATGCACGGCAAAATCCTTAGGTTCAAAATATTCATGGGCTAGTGCTGTTCGCCGATGGTAAGGAGACAATGGCAAAAGTTTCTCAATAGAGGGTGTCTTGGTTCCAACGCTCTTCATTTGTTTCTTATTTTTTCCAACTCTCGGGACGGTATTTTGGAACGGCAACTCGTAAATATTTTCAACAGCGTTCGCTACATGCAGTTTTATGTTAGAGTTGTCTTCACATTTTATAACATCGTATAAATGTTCAATCAATTCACGTGCCTCCATATAGTTTTCGGGATCTTCAAGTTTCACTTTTAAGTTTTCTAACAGCTCCCTTGTCAATTCTTCCGGCAAGGTTTGTGTTATTTTGTCCGCCATAGCTACTAAATCAGTATCGTTTAGCTGATGATTGGATGATACAGCCTCTTGAGTAGCATTTTGTACCCTCGGCTCATTCAGTCTTTGTTGTTCTGAATATTCAACTACGGTAAGTTGTGACATTGATCTTATATCATCTTCATTGTTTCGTCGACACATTATCATTCTATTACAGCGAGCTCCACAAGATGCACAGCATGACGTTATGGCATCTTTTATCGTGAAAAGGTGGCCTCGACGCACCATCCATCTGAGAAAGCTTGTTATCATTATCATAATGATACACACTACAACTGTTACTATCACAATGCCGATCACTTTTTTCTTTCGTATATCTAAGGCTGATTCTACATTTTCGGGCTTTTGATGCGGAAATCTTGGGTTCTTCATTTCAGGTATTACGTCGCCTTTTCTTCTTACGAGAATGTCGTCGCAATCAATTGTATCCGCGTCAGTGCATGTTCTGTCAGTGAATTTTTTAATTCGCACGTTTTTTTCCGGCACATTGAAACAAATTGCAAATAAATCACCAACCGTACAAAAACTTTCATTGACAAATGATTCAGCAGATGAAACATCCAGAGCTTCGGCAATCTCGTGTGAAATGTTGCAATAACATGGGTGTCCATAATAGTTCTGTTTATATATAACATGAGACGGATATTTCTCATACGCCGCACCTATAAATCCGAGACTACCTGGATTCACTTTTTCAATCTCATTTTCCAAAAAGACTAACTCGTCTACGGAGCCACTGGGAGCTGATATAGCATTATGTGATAGCTCATCAAATTTGTTGCCGCGCATGTAAATTTTGTTCCAGGATGACAAAACGAATCCTTTCTCGGCAAATTGGTGAAATTCACTGTTCATTATAGTCACTGAGACTACTGTGGCATTTATTGCACCCTTTTCTATAGCTTTAAATCTGAAATATTGAAAATATTGTTAGGCGATAAGCAAAAATTTGATACTTTATTCCTTGTTAAAAATAAGTTGATAATATAAAGTTTTACTTTTAGATATTTTTAGTTACCTTGAGCCCGTAATGTTCATTTTCGCGACTGCTGAACGCATAGCTTCGGCAGATACGTCATATATACGACATTCATGGAAATATAAGCTATTTATGAGTGATTTTTGTGCAAATGCCTCAGCTTCAATATGCAGAACTGAACAATTGAAGGCCATAACGATGTTATAGGTGTTTGCCGAAAAGGCTCCTTGCCGAATAGTGCCAATTCTAAGAGTTTTCAGTACGATGGAAGCTGCAGAGGAACCGAAGGTATGTGCCGGAAATTCGGGAACATGTACATCGTTCATGTTGATCTGAAACGGCAAGATGTAAAGGTATTTTAACAGTCCGGAATAACACATAGATAAATTAAAATTGAAATTAAAAAATGAAATTAATAAAAGTAAAATTAAAAAGTTGCGCAAAATATTACAAATCGCAAGCACTTCGCGCTTTGCTTGAGAAATAAGTTCACACGAGGTTCATAAAATAAATGCACAGCATATCACAATAAGTTTATCGTACTATACTACTAAATATTTATCATACTAACCGACATTCCAGGGCCGTGTTCTCCTACATTGCCTGCCGAGGGGTCCAGGGTGAAGGACCCGTCACTTAAGTACAAATAGTTCACATTAGTGATCGTTATCATTAAAAGCCATGAAAATGCTTCTCCTTGAAGGAACACCTTATCGCAATTCTTAATTTCAATTGTTAGCGGCCCTGCAATAAAAAAAACTTAATTGAACCATATTTCTCTTTTTAGTCTATTAGCTGACCTAACACTAATAAATATGTGTCGAGAGTCATTATTGCACATTAAAATGATTTAAATGATGCTATTGTCTCCGTTGCATACTCTTTTTATAATCACGCTTCACTCTTCTCATGAGTCATTATTCTGTAAAACATGAATGCCGAATCGGGCAAACGTATATTTATAGATTACCGTCCGCGGGACTGCCGGCTCGCCACTAGCCACCTATTGCCATCGAAGCTGGTTCCCTATTTAAAACTGATTTGAAAAGCAACAGTGATGAATGATTTTAGAAACACAATTCGGGTTTACTTTTGTATCTTTACATTTAACAGTCGTTAACCGTGTTATTTTCCAACATTCCTAGGGCGTTTTGGTAAAGTATTTATTTTACTCAAATTAATCTTGGTGGTAGTACGAGATGATATCAAATGTGAAAGCATGTAACGAAACAGGTTTTGAACACACATGACCACCGTCTGCAATAGGTCAATTAACTGGCTCTGAATATTCAACGTATTGCTATCGACGGAACGTTTTGGTAGATCATAACTACCTTACTTAGAACTTTACTACTTTACCTAGTTAACGTTTCGGTAGTATTTAACTACTTAGAATGATGCATACTCGTATATTGTGCGATTATGTTTACGTCAACGTTTTAATCACGGATTTAGTTTTGGTCACAGCATAATACGTAATGTATGTCAACAATGGTATGTAGTTGTTGTTACAAATAGCTGTGGTTATGACATATTGTATTTCCCTGAAATCACTAATAACAGTTTGAATGTTTAGTATAAATTAATTTTCAATGTTTTTTACGTTTAAGTTGTCAAAAATCCATAATTACCTATGGTATGAATGGTAGGTATGTATGTATGTATGTATCTATCTATGTACCTATGGCAGGTATGTATTAATGTATTAAGTTAATAAATAGTTTGTTACTATACACAGACCATTTACATTTCTCTAAATCATTTAATATAATTAACTGGTAAAATAAAATTATCCGATAGTAATTGAAATACGTGAGGCTGTAATTATATTAGTATAATGGAATGGATTGTTAAACGAGTAATCAAATTACGTTACGTTAATATACAAACTGATGTATGTGTGAACTGCACACATACCTTACTTCAAAATGAATACTAAGTGGCAGTATTATTAAGTATCATAGAAGTATGATCTGGCATACATAACGTTTAAGGGAAAATAATGAGTGATTCCTTGTAAGACTATGTTTTTATGGACCGTTCTCGAAAGAAACCAACAAACCTCAAGTTCACTTCCATGCGGAAATAATTGAACCGTTGCATATGATTTTATGATAAAGATAACTAATACATTTAAATTTCAACTATGTTTCATACAAATATTTTGTGAAATGTCGTACACTTTTTTGTTTGGCCGGAATGCGAAGTGCGTCATTACACTGACTTCGTGCACATGTTGGTTAGATTTAGGGACTACTCACGACACCATATCATAACGTCTCTTGATGTTTATTTGTTAGTCAATGTTACCATGGTTACTATTTACTGTTAAACCATAATATGTAATAATTCTGTTACTTGACTACGTTAGGTCACGTTGATTAAATTGAGCTGAAATAAATAATTCGTGATAGGAGAAATATCGGATAAATTCGGCATTCAAAAATGAAAGTGTCGTATGTGCACTCTCTCATATCACTCAAGCTTGGCATACTTACGAAAGAACTTTCAAATAAAATGCTAGGTAGCTAAAAATATAAAAAAAGAAAGACTGATATATCTGACATAAATATTTCACAGAATTAAAAATTGTCAAACCTTGTCTGTCCAATTCAAAAGAAGGCAAGAAGATTAAAAGCAAAAACAGAAGCAAAGTTTTTATACAGACTTCAGACCTATAAAATAATTCATTCGCAATAATTATATTAATAACTAGTCGGGCCATCCCGAAAAAGCTACGTGAGTTAAGCCGGTACATATATAACCATAATATATTAATTATTCGCAATCGGCAATAAATTAGGAAATCAATGGACACCGAATTATCCTAATGTCGGACTCGAGTCACGCCTACGTCTTTTAGTAAGGAAGTATAGTGATCCTTATCTTATTATCATTATGACTTCCTAATATTCGAGATACTTGTGCTGTGACCACAAAATAATTATCAATGAAATCAATTATCTCATCATGATTTTCCAAGCTAGCGTAATCGCTAGTAGCGCGCAAGCTAGGTGATTTTTCAATAGCACCCGAGACAGTTTGTTACAGCAGAGTTGGTGATGGTGTACAAATTAATTTTATGGCTGCTTTGTCGGCGTGCTTTTGCTGAACTGTTTTTAATAAATGTAGATAACTTACTGTAAAAATATGTGATTTTTAATGGTTCTTTTATAATATTGCCTGTTTGGCTTTGGTGAAGTGATTACAAGTGTGACTGCTGATCGAGAAGTACTGAGTTCCATCCCTGAACCTTTAATTCCTAGTAGCAGCTCGTAGTCTGGATATGTGACTGGTATATTACAAAAGGCTCACCATGTATTCCATGATGGCACGCATAACGCATGGTGAAGCGTGAGAGTGTACTAAATTTTTTTGTCTACTGCCTTGAGGAAAATAGGCGTGATGTTAAGTTTTTTCTTATAATATTCAGTCTACGATTTATATCTAAAGCACAGCAACGATTTTAAGGACAAAATACATATAATTATGTCCTTAAAAAATATGTCCTTACGTAATTCAATCATTTTAAAATCTTTGATAGTACAAAATATTGTGAAATAAAATAAGGCAAAGAAAATGGAAAGAAAGAAAATAAGTGATAGCCTAGTGGTTAAGAATTCAGCCCCTCACTCCGGGGATGCCGAGTTCAAACCCATGGCGCGCACCTCTTTACGAAAATGCGTTTTAAGTTTAAATATCAATTGCTAACGGTGAAGGAAAACATCGTGAGGAAACCTGCACACCTTAGAATTTATAAAAAAAAAATCCTAAGGTGTGTGAAGTCTGCCAACCCGCACTTGGCCAGCGTGGTAGACTATGGCCTTAACCCTCTTAATATGAGAGGAGACCCGTATTCCAACAGTGGAATCGTAATGGGTTGAAAAAAAAAAAAAAATACTAAGTGAATTTCAATGAACTTGGAATAACTAACGCGGCCCTTGAGCCCAACCCCTTTCAACCCCAAATCATATTTTCACTGTATTACGAAAATATATTTAGTTGGCCATCACTACATCGTATCTATAAAACAAAATGGCGTCTTCATGTGAGTAGACATGTTTTATTTGTCGCTAAATGTGCTTGGAGGATATAAGACTGATAAGAAAGTTGATTGAACTATATCGGATCATACTCTATTCGCTTATGAATATTTATTTGGTAGTTAATAATTATTATTACACGCTGATATGTCAATACAATGAAATATCTATAACTGTCTCTAAACAATACGTGTTTAAAATCGTCCGTTTTAGAAATATAATTATTTTGATGCCACCCCAAGTCCGTTACGTTGTCGGTACGTATGTAAATGTATACGTTCAACATATCCTTGAATCCGTAACTATTGATAGAAATAACTTTTATAATATAATAATCAATATAAGTTATTGCCTATGTAATTTAAATTTAGATTTCATACCTTCAAGTACAAGTGGTCCAGCAAATAACATTAAATAAGTACGATAAGTCCTCAAATCCCAGCCCGTCTATGATATATTTAATTGAATGTTGCCCTAATGCATAAGTTATCATACGCAGTTAGTATACTAAGCGAACCTTCATCATCGTCATTCTGTTTCAGTCCACTACTGGATATAGACCTCTCTCAGCGAACGCCATTGGGCCCAGGGATTGCCGTATCCACCTTCTGCCTGCAGCCTTTCGCAGGTTGTTATTCCACCTGGCCAGAGTGGCTCAACAGTGTATACTTTACAAGTGTCGCACATCTGAAGGCGAAGTAGCGATAAAAATAAAATATGGAGATATTATCGCAGGAAACGTATTGGACCGACCCGGCGACACGATTGGCGGCCAATCCGTCGTTAAGAATACTTTCACTGTCAAATATTATATCTTTCTATCTAGAAAATAGGTATATTTTTTCTATGGGAGAAATGAATTATCAATCGGAACGACATAAGGATCGCTTAGCCCATGCTTCAGTGAAGTATACCTATACAATATACCTATTACATAGATTGGTAGGATATAGGTACAATAGTTATTATACTCATATGAGTAGCGGACTTCTAGATCTGTCGACTTGTTAGGCTTAAGTTAAGTAAGGTTAGGTTAGGCTTTATAATTGTAATTTTTCTATTTTAAAAAGCTGAGGATAATTCAATTGGGTATTCGATGTTTACTATTCTATTCGTAATAATTAAAATTATCGATGAAAATGTCGTGTAGCAGCGACAATCCACGCGTTGGCCTTGCGTAAAGTAGAGGCTCATAATGGCTGTCTATGGTTGTAAATGACGCGTAATGCCATGGCCCATTGTTTGTCTCCCGCCTTTTTTAATGTGAACATTCGGTTCGGTCTCACGGACTGTTTGTTAGTATCAACTGTTTGGCAATGGGACATGTCTCGATTCTTTTTTCTTTTGCCTTTTTAGTGACCCTTTGTTTATACAGAGACAAACATATTAGGAAACCGATAATTTGGATGTACATAGCATTTACCTTGGACGTTCTTTAAGTGTATATACTTGGGTATGTTACCATAAAATAAACGTCCAATAAAGCAGTTTATTTATAAATATGAAGTATTATCTAGAGATTTAACTTATAGTGTAGTTTATGTTGATTTCTTTAAATACCTTTATGCTTCCGGTCGTGCATCAGCATTAGCTTTGCATAGAGAATTTCGTAAATATGCACTAAATTTGCATCACATGCAAAATTCTACTGTGATACTAATTACATGCAACTATGTAAAGCTACCTTTACACTTGACTGAAAGCTGGCTGCCAAGGAGTAGGCAATTTCTTGTCAGTATTTAATACACTCATAATATGTACATATGTACATTATAGCCTACTATACTAGTTTTGACTCGAAGTCTGTCTAAGTCATATAATTTCCTTTCTTTCCGAAAGCGGATATGGAGTCCCTCGGGCGCTGTCTGGTCTTACATACATCCATAGATACATACATATGCACATATATACATAGATGTACCTATTTATAATAGATGTTTCAATACCATAACGTTTAATGCTGTCACCGTAAGTTAAACGATCTCATGAAAGTAACGTATAAAAACACCTACACAATGTATTTATTTTTTATAAAATAAATACGGAAATGAAAGGATTATGATAGGAATATTGTTTGGTTTGGATTAATTCTTTATTTATTTCTTTATATTAATATTATATAATATCCAGTCCCAACTTTTCTGCTTCACTTTATATGGCTTTAACCTCATAAAAAATCTTGAAAGGTTACTGGTTATACATTTAAAATATTTGATTTATTTACTGTTATCCTAATTTATTTAATATTTTATTCATCATTGCAAGCTATTTACCTATAAGTTTATATTATGTAACAAAGCAATTTAACTGGCTTCAACCAATGATGAGCGTAACAGCGCGTTACTTACGCACTGATAAACAAAGGCATTTCTTTGACGATGGCTTTGTTCGCTCATAACAGCTTGTTGTTGTTTTACTTCGCCGATAAAGTTTACATAAAGAACGTAACATCACGCCTATAATCCCCGGACGGGTAAGCATAGGATAGTACACTCCCACGGTTCACCAGTTACGTTTACGTCCCATGGAATAGGTGGTGAGCCTATTGCCATACACCGGGCACAGATCCAGACTTCCAGTCACTACTAGACATTCTAAATCAGAAAAATTCAATAGTACCCGACCAGAGATTTGAACCCAGGACCTTCAGATCGGCAGTCCCGCTTGCAACCGCTCGACCAACGAGGCAGTCTTATTTGAAAATGTTACATTATTCCGATCCTTTTGTCATTCCACTGTTGGAACATGGGTCTCCTCTCATAATGACAGAATTAAGGCCGTGATCTTCCACGCTGACCAACTACGGGTTGGCAGACTTCACATACCTTACATTATGTATATACAATATCAATACACAAAACCCATTACAATGACGTTCACATATACATGCATGTTAATTAATTTTATCACTAAATTATTAATTTATAGCATTTCAGGAAACGAAACAAACGAAAATGAGACCTTCCCTGTAAGATTCAACATCTGGATACATATTTGCCAGACACTTTTATGGTATAGATTTATTATAATACAAGCCGATATTAAACTCTGACACATTAATGAAATATTCATTGTACATTTATATAGTTACATTTATACAAAATTTATATAAAAATATACAGTTGAGAGAGAGAAGAAGAAAAGAAGAACAAATTTTTTACTGTAATCCGTATACAGCATGCTGAAGAACTGGATTCATTAACTGCTATAAGACAATAATGCAATCTTCCATTCGTACATGCAAAGCATGTCCTATAAAATGAGATATAAAAATTCTTAAGCGTGGGTAGATGTTTCACTAATGACTGATAAACGATATATTGGACACAGGGAATTAATTTTAATTCACGGGGTATCTTAAATCACCCAGTAACATATTATACGTAACGTCTATAAATATTATGTAATGGTAGACAAAGTCACATGCGTCTCTTAGCTGGATGTACAAACATAAATGAAGTTTAAAAAGATATTCTATACAGATTACAGCTGTAGGAAGAGAATATGATAGATTAATGCTTTATGTCATTTCAACTACATCGTGTATATTTTTATATATTTGAAATATACAAAACAAAATACTTTAGCATTTAAGTAAAATAGACTATTTCTTTCTTAGACAGTTTACGAAGAAAATTGTTAGTGCGCCTATGTTAAAAGTATCACACGATTTCTAAGGTCTTTGTGATTTTTTTACGTATAAGCGAGTGTTGGCGATCTCTTACATATATTAATAATTCGCCCACGCAATTGCGGTGAAACACGTACCTATTCGTATTACATTGTATTTTTTCCTCTCCGCGAGTTTTCAGGATATTCAACGCCTCGTATAATATTGTTAATGCGCCTTATGCTAAGTTTTACATTATTCCTCATATTTTCCCCCTAAAGTTTCTTGGTAATGAAAAAGAAAACTCTACGGCACCGGAATAGCCTCATTCTTATTCAACGCAATTCAACATGCAGCGTTTATGGCTTAAACTTCGTCATAACAACGTAAAGGCGGAGTTAGTTCTAGAAAACAATGGAAGTATCGTATTTAGGTATCGCATGTGCGGAAATATCACTTAAGACTAAATGTCACTTGCTATCACGATGAAGGAATACATTGTGAGGAAATATTAGAGCTTACAAAATAAAGCTATGACCATATTGACCATAGCAGACTATGCCCTTAACCCTCTCATTGTTAGTAGAGACCCGTGTTCCAACAATAGGATGATAAAAGGGTTGGAAAGTTTGGGAAAATTTTACGTGTGTCACAAAAATTAAATCTGCAAATAACGATGAAAGTATTTTAAGCAATTACGATATATTTGGAAATAAATTTATCATCCATAACCTAGATAATATTTTTTGTGACATGTCCTATGAAAAGAAATAATGTGGGAATGTTATTTATTGGCCGCAAACCGGCTGAAGCCCGGCCTGCCAACTCAGCGAAATCTTGTTATAAATATCGTGAACCGAAAATGTGATATTTTTATGATTGTTACAGCTATGTCACTTATATATACATAAACTGCTTCACTTCGAGTCGGTGTTTGTTATAAATATAAAACATTTCTCAGCTTGGGAAGTTGTACTAGCGCTTCACACCTCCAAAATATTCCACTGTATAATAAATTTATACTCAGCTAGAATCTCCCGCTTTACAAAGCTTATGCACTAAGAAACTGTGAGTGACAAATCCATGTATACACATATTTTACAAACACCGTTTGCCGGCGGTACGTCTCTGTGCAACGTATGAATGGAGACGTTCCATTGATACATCTCATTAGACAGCAATATTACAATAATATTATCACTTAACAGTAAAACAAACCGACACAGGTATCTGCGCAATAACTATACGATTTAATTCCCTCGTCTCCTCTCCTATAACGATCATTCAAAGGCACGAGAGCATACTATCTTTATAGGATAAATGTCCCAATTACCAAAACGAAACGATTTAATTACAGATTTCGTATCCACTACCGCACTCTGCCAACATCTGTGTTTCCGGTCACATATAATAGTCGTCCACCTTAGGACGCATCTGCGCTTTTCATTATGCAGGATCGTGGCCAAACGTCTACCATCTACCATGTACCAAACGTATATCAAGTGATAAAAACACCTGAGATATTTTAACACACCCCGATAATAACAGAAAGCAAGATCATTTATCTCATTGATATTATAAAACGCATTGTGACAAGAATTTCCTAGGAATTCCTAAATAGGCCCTTGTACCAGAATAGTATTCGTCTCTAGTGAGATTATTAACGTGGTAACAACTCAATCGGAAAATAGATTTTTTATATATATGAGAACCTATATACAACCTACAAATGTAAGGTATTGGGGCAGACTGGCGACGAACTTTCTAATTCGATACGTCTGGAACCAACTAGATATATCACAAAGCCGTAGTTCTGAACGGTGCAGATAAAAGTAGCTTTCCAGCCAGTATGCTGAAAGTTGTAACACTGTTTTGAACGCTTCGAACAAGACTTAGCAATAACAATTGAGATCGGTTGCATGAAGTGCTCTCTAAAGGACAGAAAGGATCGTGAAAATGTATTACGAGATAAATTTGCGACGCCAGGCGTTTGAGTAGCCCTTGAACTCGACGACGCTAAACCGGCAAATCTTTTACAGCCTATATCCGTTTTACAGATACTAGCGTAATCACAGATAAAGAAAATTACGTTCACTAAATTCATAATTCTCTCGCAGATAACAGTTTAAAGTAACTATCTACATAATTAAAATGTTTCAGAGGCAAGAAACATTTACTCTAAAATCATATTATTACAAAATACTCCACCTTAAAAGATCTTTAATTTCTTGCTCAACATCTGTAAAAATTATCCCGGGAAGTACTCGTATTATCATGTTCTGAAATTTTATTATTTCCCGTTTCTCTCAGATCTTATATTAATAAGTTAAGTGAACGTTTTGCGAGCTACACAACATTACATTATTCTTTTTATCTTTGATAACATTTGATATCAAATAGGACCATAATTGAAATATAAGTACCTATACTTTTCCTTCAATGTCTTTATAGAATCCCAAATATAGCCAATTTTTGTTACTGGGTAATAGTATTACTGGATGATATATTCCACCGTGAAGAATACCAAATACGGTGCCAGGTGTTTAGTGCCAATCGCTTAAAATCAACTGTTATACCGGTTGTTTTCTTTAAGTACGTATACAATGTATTTAAACTTAAGAAAATCTATCATATTTCATTATGTACAAAAAACGTGAGAGAAATAATTCGTTTATCATAAAAAGAAGTACGAGTATAAAGGTATTTAATTATCCGAAAACATCTCTTTAACGTCAAAGACGAAATTCGTATCAAATTAAATTAAGTTTAAAACTAACATAATATTGAGAACGATTAAGAGTTAAAATATAACATGAATATTATAAATGATCTCGTTACGATTGTTGTGCTTAAACACATATTTTTATTACGCTCCAGCTTTTAAATGCGTGGGTAGACAAATATTTGAATAACAGTAGGTATAGTTAAACATTTCGCAAATGAGAATGGGGAATCTATTTGGCTTTTGCTAAAAATACATTTTCCTTTTTTCAAATCTACAGGAGCGTTTTTGAGAACCATTTTGTTGGACAAATTATAAAAGGTTGTGAGTGTATTGTGTAGGTGAAAGCGCCTGTATTCTCTTCTTAAGACAAATTGATAAGTTACACTCGGTATGTGATTTATGTCTTTAATAAAGACTATTTTAAGGATTTGAGTCAATTTTAAAAAGTTACGTTGAAAAGTTGAATGATTATATAATTGAAAGAAAAATACTTATAAAGCAACAATATGGATTTAGGCCCAACTCAAGCACACCCTCAGCTGCAATAGACTTAATATCAAAAATAAAAACACATATAGATCAAAAGAATATTGTATTAGGGATTTTTATTGACTTAAAAAAAGCATTCGACACGGTAAGTCACCAAAAGCTCTTACAGAAATTAAATAATATTGGGGTTACAGGTACAGCAGTTGATCTGTTTACATCGTATCTAACAAATAGGAGTCAAGTTGTAAAAATTGATAACATCGTAAGCTCTTCCAGAACAATAACCTATGGAATTCCGCAAGGCTCTATAATCCGTCCACTGACGTTTTTAATTTATATAAATAACATAAATAAAATCGGTCTAACAGGATATCTTACATTATATGCAGACGATACTTCTCTTTTTTATTTTGACAAGTCAACTCACGATATTGTTACAGACGCTCAGAAAGACTAAGCTAAACGAATGGTTCAAATATAACTTATTAACCATAAACACGCAAAAGTCTTCATTCATGATCTGTGCTGCAAAAAATAAAGCTATACCTGAATATGTACCTCTTAGTATAAGCAGTGAAAAAATATTAAGATCTTATTGTGAAAAATACCTTGGCCTATGGATAGACGATAAATTAAATTGGAAGCCACACATTGAGCACACAAGAAAAAAATTATCATATTTACTGGGAGCTTTACGTAAAGTTTCAAATTGCATCCCAAAGAAAGTGCGTCCAATTATATATAACTGTCTAGTTAAATCTTATTTAGAGTATTTAATAGAAGTATGGGGATCGGCTGCTACAACAAACTTAAACCCATTACAAAGGACCCAAAACAAAATTATTAAAGTACTATTCCACTATCCTTACCTTACCCCAACTATACAATTATATAAAAAAACCAAATTATTAAATATACATCAATTATATACATATTACACCTGCATCTATATAAGAAAAATTACCACTAATGCCATTAAATCGAATATTAAATTATGTAAAAGAGTATTTAAACACAACTTAAGAAATAAACATAAACTTGAATTACCTTCTGTACGAACGAATTATGGCAAGAAGACAATAATGTTTGATGGAGTACTGCTTTATAACAATCTACCTAATCATATAAAGCATTTTGACAGCATTTCTATGTTCAAAAATAAATTAAAACAACATGTAATGACTAATAAGTAAGTAGTATTAAGTTAAATTCGAACATGCAAAATACGTTAAATTACCTATACTTAGAATTGAAATTTCAAGACTTCAGAGACATAATATTACACTAATTTATATTTTGTTTTTTATCTCATTGTAAGCAAAACTTTATGTTTTTTTATGAGAACAAATTCTTTAAACCTAAATTGAAATACCAAAAAATTTCAAAAGCCGCCAATTTTCGACAGTTTGCGGTCTGCGGTGATGAAGAGATGGAATAAAATCCGTCCATTGGACATTAGCAGTTAATAGGTAGAGAGTTGTATAAAGCTGATAAGGTAAATAGATCAAAAAGAAAAGAAGAAAAAGAAGGAAGTGAAGATAGTTCTTAAGAGACATTTATAAGTGTAAGATAAACATTCCTCGGTAGATAACTCATAAACTATAGGAACCAACTTTAACAATGTATCATTCGAGGAAAACCTCAAACCTAAACAATCAACGAACTTAGAGATAACAAAAGGTTAGCCTACCCGTATTCATGACAATTTCACTTTAATTATTATTATTTAATTATTTATTATTAAACGTTCTCAAAATATTAAAACTAATCTGTGTCTAGAAGAGAAAACATATTGTGAAAGTGAGCTCAATATATAAAAATGTGGGACGAAAGAAATACCAATAAATCAGGCTAAGAAATGTCTAGTCTATGAATAAAATTGTATATACACAACTTTCTTAGGATTGTCGGCGTAACTATTACGATATTATATCATGGATATGTCGTAATATGTATTTCATACTGATTCATAAAAATGTATGTTGTTTGGATGACCACGTTTATTAGCAACAAAGGAAAATATATTAGAACAAATAAATATATTATGCTATAAAAAATAGTACGTACGTTACTATCTATATACGAACACTCCTAATTCATTTAATGTGTAGTTAAGCATAATTATATACAGTTTAACATTGATTATTTTGTAAATGTAACTACGTAACTTCACGCCTGTAATCCCAGAAGAGGTAGGCAGAGGAATGCAGAACACTTCCACGTTTCACCGGTTACGTTTACGTCCCACTATGGAATGGATGGATGCATGGATGCATGGCAATAGGTGGTGAGCCTATTGCCATGCATCGGGCACATATCCAGACTCCGAACCACTACTAGAAAATCTAAATTAGAATTTTTTTTGTAGTGTTCGATCGGAATCTAACCCAAGACCTCCCGATCGGCAGTTGCACTTGCAACCAACACGACCAACGAGGCAGTTTATTGTTGATTTAGTTTTTCTCATATTGAAATTTCATTTAAAGGCCCTAAATGGGCAAGCGTTATCACCGCTTCATAGTAAGTAGTACCTACTACCATTAATTTCTCGGCATAATATCAGATAACCTTTTTGTTTTAAACCAAAACATGCATCACATTCAGTAACAGCTCAGAGCGCTCAGACTCTGGGCTTAACCCATTTCTATCAGAGAGAAGACCGTGTCCAACGGAAGGATAAGACTTGATGATGGCAGTTTTCATAAAGAATAATTGCAAATGATGTCTTCAGTTCCTTCGTTAGGTCTTTATTAATTCATTACACGTTATGGTAGTGGTTCGGTGCTAGAACTAGTACTTCATTAGCGCTAATGGACAGGGCGTTAATGAATGGGTTTGACTACGCTATTCTCGGCCACCGTTCTAAAGAAAGCCCTGCCGCGTCAGGGTGTATTGTTACATCGTTATGATAAAGGTTTAGTATGAAGACATCTTATTTTCTGATTGAGCCATTGTGTGTGTTTGAAGTGAGCAATGAATGTGGAAGAGGGGCATTAAGTCTGTATTTATTAAGATATTTGCCGTTAGATGCTCTCTGCCTATCCCGTAAATGAACAAATACGATGATTATACATTAGGAACGTGATAATTTTTTTATGATATATATGAGTGAGTGGCTTTTGTGCTTTTTCCGGATAATATCCCTCATTTTTGCATTCTGGAATGTTCTGGAGTGATAAATGCTTTTCATTTGCATGGTCCCCAGCCCGTGGTAATGTGCGTCGCAATGCGTCGCTTTGTACCTACGTCAAGCGTCTCAACCGCGGCTATTCCATTTTTTATTTTTATACCATCACCCCAGGTCGGTGACGGAGTAAGCAGAGTGTGCCAACTATTCCTATCCTTATCAATCTGATGTGATCCTTCTTCATATAAGTTTAGTGTCTTGCAATCCAAGATATTCTTGTAGTGTAGACAGCACTGGTTTATGTGTGTTACT
>DWEC01000250.1:0-18943 GCA_018245735.1 Microceris miodesmiata
CTCCCCGTATACATTCAGCTTTATTGCTGCTCATTCACAAATGAACGAGCCAAATGGGGAAAAAGAGTTCGTTTCGCTGCGGGGCTAAATTGATAAAAAAGACACATATTTGATCGGGCTTTCTCTTTGCGTTGCGTTGCGAAGTAATAACGCGTGCCTCGAGCTTGATAAAATTGTATAGTGTTTTCCTCTTAATAAGCTTCGTATTTTATTACTAAGCAAAAGGTTACAAGAAATTTATCCATTCTCGTAATTTATTTTGCTAGATTCATAAGCGACTCTTTTAATATGCAGCTGATTCTTCGAGGAAACTATCTACTTATTTTCTAATAAATTTATTCAGAATTCTGTTATTACAATGCATTTGTTAGCATTTTATATTCATTACATTTCACGGGTAGCTCATCTATGTTTATGCGATATTAATTTTCGTAATAATCTTGGTATTATTGCGAGTAGGTATTTTGTAGGTAGGTTTCATAAATTCTTAATTCACAAATACCTTACAGAAAATAAGTAATACAGTACAATAGCAAGGGAAAATTTAAAAAACAAAAGGGAATCGCCCTGAGAGGCTGATGTCACCGTATATCTTGAACTATAACATGGGTCACTCGGCAGCCCATAAATCTATGTAGGTATGTAAAGAAGTTGTAAGTTCTGAACTGCTGTCTCAGGGGCGCACTGACAGTCGTATCTTACAGTGATCGTCACCAATACAACATGTTACTAAGAAGGTTTATGTAGCGTAGAAATCTGTGCAAAAAAGTCGAATTCCGTTCAACACCTTTTCGTGTAAAAACTTTCTTACAAGTATGAACTATAAAACTAAAGTATGAACTATTTGTACAAATTATTAATTTAGCTTCTGCTATTTATTTAATATAAATAAATAAAATAATAATCTTGATAATGTGCCGAATTTTATCTAGATTTGATGAGACCTAAAAGTTTAATACGCACGTCAACTCGGATTCTATTACTGTTACTGCTTGCCCTAAAACCGTGCAAACTATTTTTTTCTTATTAAGTTTGCTTGCATCGTTGCATATTAAGTAAAGCCAGCGCTTATCTATACTTTATTTTCTTTGCGCTGATACTCCTGGGGCCATTGATGAGGAGAGCTATTATTGCAGTCCCCAGGCGATGGAGTTGAATAAAGGCGATAAGCGGGCGATTTTAAGATAAATTGAAAGTCGTGACGAAATCTCCATTTGTACGAGTGCGTTAAGCAGTTGATCTTGGTTGAAATTGTTAGTTAACAATCATTAAATCGCCTCAGATGCCTTAAGACAGCTTAGAAATATTTGGCAAATGCTTTGGTCACTAAGCCGTAACACTGTCTATTTGCAATGGAGCAGCATGGTAGAGTATCCTTGAGATTTTCTGGGAAAAAACTTTATCCAGTAGTGGGAAATCAAAGGGATTGGTAACCAAATCTCCATTCGTTCTCCTGAAGTTAGAAATATTACTTTGGTCGAAGCTTCAGCAAAATTTCATTGAAGTTCACGAAACATTTGCTAAAATATGAGTAATATTTTCTTTTATTACCGCTTTATTTTCGCCAAGTCACTGAATTAAGTCGGGTATAGTTATTATTTATCGAAGCAAATTTTCCACAGTACCTATGAAAGCCATTACAATTATAAGAGCACAATTTTTGGGTAACATTTATACTGAAATTAAGTGGGAATTTATTGGAGAGAAACTACAAGTGATCGTGGCATTGTTTAGTAAAATAATTCGGCGTCGAAATAGGTGCTGGTCGGGAAAAATTTATCGAAGTTCGACTGGGATCGCGCGGTATGCCTATATAGTGGCCTATCATTATGCACTGAGGGCTCCCCGGGACGATGGATGGAGTTGAATAGGCAAGATAAGCATCCAGTTTTATTACTCTAAATAGAAAAGCGCCGTTGGAATACTCTTTGTTCGTGAAGACATTATTGGAGTCCTTTTGAAGTGAGCTTTTTGTAACGATTGCTGAGGGAATTGTGATCGATATCAGGATTGGGAACGAATTAGAAAACGAAATAGGCTATTATACGGGCAAATAATGTTACTTTAATATAATTAAAGTCGAATTGATAGCGATACTGGATCCGCCGAAGCAGCGGCGGCTTTAGATGTGACGTCAAAGACAAAGGAAACATAAATGGAGTTTTCCAATTTCACTTTCAATAAGATAATTAGAATTCAAGACATGAGACACAATAAACTTTAATGAGTACTTAAGTGAAGCGCTCGTAAGCAACGTCGAATGCGGTCTGCACTATTATGGGTGACCCCTAGTAGCAAATTTTATGAGCCTTCTCATCTTTCTGAAGGCATCTTAAAAAGTCAGTACTCGTTGTTATAGATACGTAAGAATCCATCTCATTAAAACCTAATATGATTTAAAAATATCTGATAGATAGGTTGACCATTAAGCTGTATCTCCCTCCGTCTCTATTATAACAGATTGTAGGAGCCTATTTCAAAACTTCCACAATTTCAAAAGGGAAACAGTCTAAAAATATTCCGAATAATAATAATAATATTTTGTAAACAGACTCCCATCTCAAAATTACACGAAGTTAAGGTCACAGGAATATTTTGTTCCATAATTGTCCAAGTTTCTCGCCATTCCATTAGAAAACCTCGTCATGAAACGTAAAAAGAGTTGCCGCCATGTAATATTAGCGTAACAGTTCAGAAAATTTAAACAACGATGTTTTAGTTCGCTGTTACTTTGTTACGTACCTTTATTTGACAAGGGTCTGATTCATCGATTATCGTTAACATCAATGTTGACCTAAACGATTGGAACGTAACGACATGTACCTTCTATAGGAGTATACTGATAGCGTACCTATACGTGACGTATTTAGGAAAGCAAATTCTTAAAATTTTCCTCTTAAAGATTTTTGACAATTCACATTGCAAATTGAAGAAAAGCACTGTTTCGTAAAACACAAAAGAACATATAAAGTTGGTGCAAAATTTTCCTGCAAAATATTATATTATTCATGGTATTTGCTAGAGAACATCATCTCGGTACCCAAGCCTAGAAAAGTTTGTGACCGACTTTTAATACGAGTAGCATGTGCATACATACTAAAAAGCATTCATGCTAACATACTAGCAGTTCTAATCATTAATTCCAATTCGTATTATATTTTATTGGATGAGTATACTGCAGAAATATGATTAAGGAAGAGACATTGCGACAATTTCCCAAGAAGGCAGCGCGAAGATACCAAATTCAATACGCATGTCTTTATCAATTTAAGCTGGAAGCGGAACGAACTGTGCTTCTCAATTTGGCCCATTCATTTGTGAATGAGAAGCAATAAAGCAAAACGTGTATGAGGGTGTGGGGTAATATTATGTTAGGATCGGGTGCGTTTATCCTGCGGTCGGCCCGCGACCAAACTTTGATATGTAGGCCAGAGGAACATGATACGTCAGTCGGAAAGATATTAATTAGGATTTGAATAGACGTTACTCTCCACAGCGACCGACTTTATGGAGGCGTTTGATATACGTGAGTCCAGAGACACTTAATTAAAGGGCTCAGTTGTTCACCTTGGTAGATGTCTGTGCCCAGTAGTAACATAACCATAGTTAATGATAATAAAAGTACATGTATACCACAAATACATACAACGACAGGTGATAAATGTTGTACAAAATTATAAAGTGCATTGAACGGTACGAGCAATATTATGGTTCATTTTCAGTATTTAATGTGTTTCGTCATTCATTCGTTGCCATTCATGAGCATAATTTATTCCAACTCACTCGATTTACCAATATAAAATTGTCATGTCTTGCCACGGGGGGCGGAATTTTCGCTGTTGTAATTAAATCTGTAATGTTCGTATTGTTGGTCTATATGAACGTATAGGAATGAATGTTGTTGTTGTGTTGTTTTTAATTCAAAATGTTAAATAGTGTCGATACGGAGTACTCCATAATATAATAAATATTCTGTAGGTATATATGCCTATAAATTTGATTTACATTGTTCATTTTTTACAACGCTTTTTTTCATTGATACATGATTAACATTGGTGTTGTCATATGTGCTGTTATTTATATAGATATGCAATAGTTATTTATATAGATATGTAGAAGCAATATCTGCAGTACTAATTAGATTTAAAATTCATTATTGAAACATGTTAGCGGTTGCCATTAACATGCATAACTATAAAATATATTCCTATATTTGTTCACAGAACATAAACAGTAAGTGATATTATTATGAATGTACCTAGTTTGTTATTATCTGCAGGGGCACTGATACGAATATACCGTGCACGCGGTCTGCTCTTCGCGGCTCACTCGTCATACTATTGTTTCCATAGTGGTTAATCAAGAGTGAGTTCAGTGAATGATATGAACCAGTCATAAGCTGCTTGATCCCTTTCACAAGCGACTTTCTGTGAGTCTATTACGATGAGTATGAAAGTTTTGTTACTGGCAAACTGAAAAAGACCAGCTAATATTTAATCTTGGGTTTCGGTTATTAGTCGTCAGTTAGAAACCTTATACAGAATTGGAGAAAATACGTTCAACTTTTGTAATTCGAGTATTTAACGACATTTGCGACAATGGAGGATTTAAGAATGAATTCAAAATATTATCTAATTCAGCCCTCTTACTAATAAACTTCAATTAGCGAGAGATAAAGTTTGATGAAAGCCGAGTGTATTTCTGTAACAGCTTTGCAACATCCCAAAATCCGCTTCGTGACTTTGTAATGGCGGCGTCAAACAGAAATGCACGAACGTCACGTGATGAGTGCGTCGATAGAGTACGACGGGCGACGGGTGTCGTATCGGAGTCGTGCCGGTATCCATCAGCCGGAAGCGGACAAAGGCGAGGCAATCGCCGCGGGGTCAAAACCGGTAGAATTTTCAAACGAGTGGCCAATACGAAACTGAAAAAGAATTAGAACGATATGACTCGGCAACCACTTGTATTCACCTCGGTGATTAGACTACGAGGAAGTGGATGAATTGAAACAACATTTCAATTTTCATCTCCCTCATCTCCCTCATCTCCCTCTTTAGAAGACATTTATGCAACCGAGCTCGCAGATGTTAGCGACGGCGAAGCTGTTTCAGCTCATACAAGTAGAAATCGGAAGCGAATCATCCCGCTTTGTGAAGGGATGAGTGCACTTTAACGGGAATATTTTTGCATTAAGACCGTGCATCGGAGCGGTCATGCGGATGTGGATCTGAAAAGACCTATGTAACATTCCAATGGCTTGCTATACTATAGTTTTATCTAATATTACTCGCATATATTTTCATTTTATAAGTAATTTTCGTATTCGTAATTCGAATATTCCGTGGTTGCACAACGCAAATGAAACATTGTTATTACTACTGATCGTAACAGCCATAGGTAATGAGATCGCTTTAACGTGGCAAATGCCACTATTGATGCACTATTGATTGAAGGATTTAGGACTGCTACCAGCAATTTCGACGAATGCGAATGTAGCTTTGACATTCGTACAAATAAAAGGATTAAATTTCATTCAGTACAAAGTCGAATACGACCACAGGAGGTTTCATAAATAAGCTTGTACGAGGATTAGAGAGTTTTATTTGAAGAATATAATACATTTAATGATTGAATTTTATAACAGCTAATACACTAATGTTCCATTCAATCCTGAAAACGCAACAAGGCACTGTGGACTGAAGAATTTTAGACATGATTAAGTTGGATACAGAGATCTCTGGACAGCGGCGAGCTTAAGCTGAACATAAGGTGGTCTGTGTCCTCTTTGCTACGGCTATCGAATATAAAAATGTACTACATTAGGCATTGATAGCAATTCCGTTTCACCTTTTCTATTTAATAAGCATCTTAGTGCGGGTAGTTCTAGAAAATTCTGCAGAGTATTTCAAAATATCAGGATTTGATTTTGTCTATCAAATTGGTAATAATAGTAAAATCAACTAAAAACAATTTTAGTCTTTCCATCCCTACATGGGATTGTAAATTGTAGGCAAAACTTTGGTCCTTGAGAGTTTGGAGGATGTGCAAACATGGGAGTAGGTTTCTGTTCAAAGCACAATAGTCTATGAGACAACGTCATAACATCACAAGAGTATTTCCTAGAAGGGGTAGGCAGAGGAGTGCAGTACGCACTTACGATTTTCTTATTATGTTATATGTCCTTCTATGATGTAACGGGTGAGCCCATAGCTATACACCGGGTATAAATTAATTCTTCGAGCTGCTACTGAGAATTTTAAGAAAAAAAAACTCAACGGTTCTCGAGCACTGGACCAACGGCAGGCTATAAGATGACATCATTTATAAAACAACATTAAATCATTCGAAGCTGGCGGGTATTGGCGAGTCATGGGCCCCAGGAAAGTATAGTTGACTATGACCCCCTCAAGCGCTCTCACTTTCAGTTTGGTAGTCTTTAGCATTGATAAAAATATTAGCATTAATAGAAACAACAATTTTGTTTGTAATGTCTTCTCACCGTCACACATGATACAAACGATACAATATATTACTGCCTGAACAGCGATACCTTAAATTCCTATGTCTAATAAATGATTAAATGAAACTAACATCGTCTAACTTTTTACTTGTAACTCTCAGGGCTAATAAAAAAAATTCTTAATGTACATGTAACATGGGCTTTGGAATTAATGGGTTTCCACTATAACCGATCCGGCACGGAAAAATATCATACTTCATTCGTCCACAGCTCCACTAATCAACGTCAAAGATATGTGATAGACGCGCCTAATTTTTCCCCACCGATAGTCGGAACCGCAATTTCAACGTAATTTATTATTGCCGCTTCCGGTTTTAGCTCGCATGCATAGCAAAATAGGTAAGCCACAACAATGGAGGAAATGTTAGCCCGGAATTTTGTCATTAACTCCATGTACGACTCGGATTTAAAGCGCTCCCGAAATTTCTCCTGGAAGTCTAAGTCCCACAGAGGCTTTAAGGAAGTGTTGGCATTATTATTGTTTGTTTTAGGTTAAAATTGACGCAATGTCAATGTCACGATTCACTGCTACCTTTGTTTCAAAAAAAAAAATATGAAATTAGCTTTCTGTCTAATGTGTTAAAGTTAAATATAATGCGCAATTTCATTTTGAGCCTAGGGGTTCTTTATCCGGATAATTGACATGCGGATTTATTGTCTGGACTCCGCAATTAACGATGATATAATGGTCAGATGTCATTAGCTGACATAATGACAACGACATAAAAAAATTTAACAAGTTTTCTAAGAGCCACACATGTCCTAGTACTTTTAATATTGTCATACGTTTATCCGTAATTGACCTACACATTGCATTAATTCTTCCCCATACAGAATTTAGTACAATATACGGCAATATATCCACCGGAAATATTGGCACACAGGCTTTGATTAGTGAAAAAACCTTGTCTCTCTGCATACGCGATCAAATGTAGTTAGTATTCTGAGCGAATACGCTTCAGTTGTCAATACTGTCCGTCCACTATCAAATTTCCTTTTCAATGGACATTGACTGGAAATACAAAAGGCATTCGTCTCCAGCGTTCGGCGATATAGGTTACAAGGCAGTGCATGTATGCAGAGAACCGGGTCGCTTCTGAACCACTATCGATTGGGGGCCCGCGCAGCCGCCGTGCGACCCGATCATTTTCCTGCTACCTGTTCCATCGCTCGCTGACAAGCAATTTCCTTCACCTTCAATGGCTAAGGCAACCGTTGGACTTCGAACGTACGGCTCCTTCCGGGCCTCCGCTTTGCTTTCATGCCGTGCAATCTCTTTATCTTTTAGAAATGTACAAATGTCTTAAAGTCAGAAGGTTGTATGATTGCGAATATGACTCGAAATTTACTCTGCACTCACGTGCATTATGTCATTATGTCATGTGCAGAGGAAATTGATTTTGTAGTCGTGTATTAAACAGAGAAGCTTTTTTTATTTTTGTCGATAACAACTTCTTATTTTAAATGTATCTCACAACTAGGTGCAACGGATTTTTGCTAACCCACTGGTTTTAGCTAGGACTACAGTGTATTCAGTAGACTTAGAGGGTATGTCTAACATTTTATTGAACTACCCTAAAAACCTACGATATATTTTAACAGCGCTCAATACCTAAATTTGTAAATAGTGGTATTCAATGCATCTATTTGCCAAATTACCAAAAAGACGTTGTGTCATTATTTATATTCCGTATTAAAAATAATAGAAAGGATAATTATCTAGCTGTATCTCAAAATTATTCGTAAACAAACTGCTACTTCGCATCTCACCAATATTTGAAATATACTCAAATGACCAACGGTAATAATTGATACTGATTTGATAATAACGTCTTGTGACAAGTCACTCGATATAGAAAAAATGATCACTCTACAAATGAAAACTCCAACGAAAAGAGTTAAGGTCATTGACTTTCACAATGGCCAGACGTAGAATATTAAACATGACAGTCTTAAGAAAGCGTTACGATAAAAAAGGGGGTTTTTACGCGATGTTTTTCCACAGCGTTACAAAAATTGACGTTTGATTTGAAAACGTATAAAAATCGGAAAATAAACTCAAGAACCTGAAGTAGCAGACCGAATTGTAAGTCTGGACTGTTAATGTAGTGTTTCCAATAATAAAAAGGAAATTTGATTCAGGCAACGCATATTAAACACACGAAGTTGACCATTAACTTCCAACTAAGAAAAAAGTACAAAATTTGTTTCGAAACGAATTGTCGGCCACTTACGCTTATGAACAGCTCATACAGGACTTGCCTGAGTAAATTAACTTTCTTAACCGTTAACAAAGAGGTTACATGATAATGCTTTTAATAAACTTGTCTCAGCAAAGAGCATACTAATAATAAGAAGCAATACAGTTCATGCAGTGCTACAAAATTATACAAAGTGCGTGGGAGTGAGAAGGGAATTTAATTAAAATGCTCGGTTCATCCATTTAATAGTCTTGGAACTTACTAAAGAAGACACTTTGAAGAACCATAGAGTATTCAAAGTGAGTGAAAAGTTTTTAGAACTCACTACAAAGTAGGAATAATTTAAAGAGAACGTACTTACGAATATGTTTTAGTTTCAACAACAACCAACCTCGCAACACAATCTAGTTCAAATAACAAATATATTTTTGTTCTTTATTATTCTTAAGTTCGCTTCTTTTAGATATTTTGACGTCAGCCGTTGGAGGAGATAAGTCGATGAGAGGTCATTACGCACAAGTGAATGCCCTATTCATTTCTTGGCTGAAAGTAAACAATAAAAGACAGGAACTATGAATATTCAACAAAATCTTTTCAACGGAGCGAAACAAAGTGACAACATTAGCGCTTAGCACAATGTACATGTTGAAATTTACGCAGAGGGGTCGAAGCTTTGATGCGGGAGGATAATTAATTTTCATATTAGCTTCATAAAGTCGGACGAAGGCTGGACATTTTTTGAACGTAATTCGCTTGAACGACCTAATTAATGTCTTTGAAAATGAAGAGATTTATTCAAAGGCACTGCTTTAATTAGTCCATCGTTTTTAAATAATTATTATTTGATTCATAGAAAAATGGAATTATTTATTGATTTGCCAAATTTTTTTAAGTAAATGGTAATTATAATAAAAACGAGAAAGCGTAATGGTAGTAACTGGCATTTCCATAAAATACATAAAATCGCCAACCTAATAATTATCTTCAATTTAAACATTGGAAACGTTATTGATAAAAGAGAATGAGTAAGAATGAATGAGGACAGTGCAAAGATAAAGAAATCTGATATAAATGTATCAGAAATCCTTATCGCATAGTATTGACGGCATACCTGGTAGGTACATAGTAATAACAATGCAAGTCATAGACAACGGAAATACGTATCCAAGCGCTATGGTCGGATCTTAGCTAATACACAGTCAACGATATACATATATACACTATCCATGTATCTGTAGCTACGCTGCGGTATACTACTCTGACGTTTTGAATAAATCTTCTTTATACAGATACACTTCGATTTGTATAGATAGACAATAATCTAGTCAAGTCAATGATTTTAGATAAATACTTCGACGTCTCTTGATTATCTCGATATATTATTTATATAATGAGATGAATTGAACCGTCTTAAAACACCTTTAAATAAAAAAAGTTGAAAGAAACCAAACATATTCATTCATGATTGTTCCTTTTGTAATGTTGGATTGCAAAAAACTATTGGTACAAAAAACTAATGAACCATTGCGATTGTTTAAGCAATACAAATAACACACAAACTTTGAAGCATAGAAATGAAGAAAATTACACAACACATCAATCTTCGAGAGCCAATATCAAAGGAAGATGAATGACAATACACGCAAGTTGCTCGTACAGTCAATGCAAATGTCTTACTCGAGCACGGGGATGGCGTAGCTGATGGTAATACAGCAATGCTAATCTACGCTACTGCGGATACAAATCTACATTCACGTTGAGAATAGCTCGAAGCTATGTATATTAGTTTGTCTATGGATGTTATGGAGCCGAAGCCAATGTTCAACACAAACATAAAGCTAAGACGTTATATTTGATGATAAAGCAATATATGATTTGTTGAAAATGGTAGATGTTATTAAAATTATTTTTGACTGATTGCTAGAAGAATTTAAAGCCTTAGAAAAAATTTATACATGATATGATTTTTATCGATTTATATCTGTACAATTTATTTCTATTTGAGAAGTCAGTTGAAAACTTATTTGGGTTTTTGTTTGAATCACACCATATACTTTGACAGATAATTTTTAAAAAGCATGACCGTTTTCCAGTATTTATGTCGCAGGATTTGCAGGTAAGCGTTTCCGCACATTAGCGGGCGTAGCCTCGCTGGCGTCTATCTTTCCGACTCATAAACTTCGCGAGTTGAATTATCCGAGTCCTGAGTTGGAGCAGCAAAATTGAAACGTTGTACAGAAAAACGCATTTGATCATTAACAACATATTCTGATCTAACAAGAAATTCTATAAAACATTATATTACTACACAATCATGTGAAACAAAATAAGACCTAAAGGACAAAAACACATTTACAAAGAAAGAAGTAACTACAATGAAAATTATGAATATCTCACGTTTTTTAAATGTCCAGGTAAATAGTATTGCACTTTTTCTATCAGTTCCTTTGATGGACGTATCCTCAAGAGTGGCGAAATCTTCGATTATCTAAATTTGACCTGGGTAATAGATATATTCTATATGTTGTAATAAAATAGTAATTTGCTAATATTTTGTCCATTGAAATTTTTCTACCTGCTGCAAATATTAGATACTATTTCATTATCTTTGAATATTTTAAACTATAGATAACATGCTTTATCAAAGCCATTATAATCGAAAAAAAAATTTATCGGTCTAATATTCTGTGCGCGTAAGCTGAAGTCCCAGGTGAGATTGGTACAGAATTTGACATGGATGTAATTTATTCAACAATGTAATATATAGGAAAACAAGGTATATTATACTAGTAGATATATTTTCATCTACAATGTACGTGTGTGAGCTACGAATTATTCTAGAGATAAGTTTAGTTAAATAACATAAACAATTAATAGCGTATACACATATAAAATTTAAAACATACAATTTGCACATCTGTATACATCTGAATCATGTATTACGAAGTATGAGAAGATATGTATTGCTTCCTATTTAGAGACAGACAGGCTGCAAGTTAAGACATGTGTCCAGTTATTGCGACTCTTATGTAAGCAAAAAAACATGGCGGGAATTGCTTATTAGCTGTACGCGCCATTTTTTTACTTCGTTCTAAATTTAAAATTCAACAAAATGGACGATGTGCAGATGATTTATAAAGGCGTTACAAATTACGATTTCGACGGCAGCGACTAGCCGCGCCGCGACGGGCATCTCTTTGGAACTCCAAACAACTTATTGGTTTCGCGCAAAGTTATGTTTTGGGCCGCGTTCACTCTACGCCATTCACTCGCCCTACTTCAACGATATAATTTAATTTATACGCGTTAAGTGCTGTCCCTTACTTCGTGGAAAAATACCGTACTAATTTATGGAAATCCATTATGTTTTCCCTTGTTTATTTTTAGTGTTGCCTTAGTATTTTTACCCGACTGTAATTTATATGGTTTTGTCATTTTTATTATATCCTTCTATAAGAAGGGGAGGGGCTAATTGGAGGTGTCTTAAAACTCTTTATACTCAATAACCTAATAGTTAGTTGCGTGTATTTTGAATCAGTTTTTGTTTGCAATATTTTGTTATAAAGAAAAATAAGAATTAATGTCTTTTTTATGTCACAGATACTAAATTCCTCATATAACAATAGTAGTGTCTTTGTATTAGATACACTCCTAATGTTAGATTTCACACTTTCGTTAATTGCGCAATCGGTAAACATTTTCAGGAAATTTGCTAATTGTCTAATGACGCTAATTACGCTTTATTAATTGCCGGAAAGTCACGTTGCATTACAAAAAAAAATTAGTCACAAACAAAAATGACTGAAATTTCATTTTCATCAATTTCAAATGTTTATTAAATGTTCTCTGTAAAGAAATATTAAAAATAGTTGTGCTTAAGTACTATTGCTTTTGTTACCGCCGAAACAGACACTTCTCGCCGTAGACACTAAATTAAAACATCAGAGGGAAATTACATACGTTTGCTTTGTGTTATTATCTGTTATGTAACTACTCTGTAACATAATTGCTATTTGATTACCTAATCAGAAATGCAAAACACATTATTAAGAATAAATAATTTAAAGGTATTCGTATTTTAATTTGATTTTTTCATTTAATTCAATTTTTTGCAATAAAAGTTAAAATTCCTTTCATTCGATCAACCGGCTGTGTGGTTGCACAAACAGAATAACTTTCTGTCACGCAGTTTACATCAGGGTATCGCGTTGCACGAACGATAGCGCAGCCGTACCTACAGTCAGTGTTGCCAGCGTGCGGAATTATCATTTCGTACGTCAGCAACGGAGGTGACAACAAAACGTTGGGGACGGAGACGCGACAAAGAAAACGAGCCGCGCCGCGTCCACCGCCCGCCTGCATCGCTCTCCATTTATAAATAGACGACATATCTTCGCTCTCCCGCCGAGAGTGAGGAACAGAGCAACATAACCACGCATCACTACAACTGTACATTGCATTTTGTTCAGCGCCTCGCCTACTCGTTCTTTAACGATACCAATGTTCGCGACTGTTATGTAGTCTGTTTCTGTTGCTTGTTTCTTTACGTCACACTGTCCTACGGTGGGTTTTAGCGTAAGCCACTTTAGCATTAAATGGTTTATTGTACGTGAAATTATTGGTTACGGCGTAGAATTATTCATGTTGTCTTTGCTTTTATTATTATATCGTTAGGGCAGGTCTACATATCCGCCATTATTTAACCTATTGGGTTGGAATAGATATTAGATGTTCAAAATATACGTATAGTAAATGCTCTAACTTTAAATAGTAAATTCGGCTTAATATCAGATCGTATAAAATTCTACCTTAGATTAGTAATAAATGCTATCTTTGAAATATTATTTAGGTGCAGCATTGAGACTTTACCAATGGACAATGCTGGGTATACGAGTATATTGGTTTTATTGTTGAAATCCTTTTAGTATTAATTAATAGCCTTTATAATAAGTGATAATTGACATAACGACTAACAACAGTCCTACTAGAAATAGGCCCTTCATAGGCGTGCGTGATCCATCTTAGGACGTACTTACGCTTTCAATAGGCCAGACTAAGATAAAACTAATAACTGCTTTAATAAGCGCAAAGAAAGCTCTCCTTGAAAGCCGACAAAGCATTGACCACTCCTTGGGTGTTTCTAATGTCCATAAGCGATGGTGACCACTTACCAGCAGGTGGCCTGCCTATTAGCTATGCTAAATATAAAATAAAAAACTTCTACAATCCTGTTTGAGATTGCAAATATCTATGGCCGTTATTATAGCGACTATTCCTGGCCGCTACTAACACGTTAGCTACTCTTCTCACACAATTACTACAGTAGTTTTACTGTTGTTTAATATTAACCACAAGACTGTCATTAATTAGTGGATAATGGCTCAAAACAAAAATTCATTTGATAATAAATAGCAGAGCAGTGTGTTCGTATAAATTTTTTTTAGGTCAAGCGCTTTCAGTTTTTTGTTTTATTACAAATACACGGTTCGACTACGTGAATTACTTTTAATTTGATTAATTAAAAAAACACTAAACGTATATATTAATATGTATTTTTATAGCTCTGCTCTCAATTATTACGTAGTTTTCGCAGCAATTTCTAACGCCTGTGTAGCTTTGAAGGTTGAGCTAAAAGAGATTCTATTCTATAGTCTCTGGTACACTAAATCGTGGTTTTACAGTTATCGCTTATGCAAAAAGGTTTTGGCTATGATTATATTTTAAAATTACGATAATGACATATAGTTTAGACATATTCGCAAGTACTATGCGAAAAAGCAAGATTATTTATGGTTTTTACAAGTTGTGTTAATAACTAGTTTGGATTGAAAAACAGAATAAATGCAACACTGTCAACAAGCAGTCGGACTTAAACATACCGGAACCAGATCATTAATTCATTGTCAATAATGTTCTTCACCTAATCAATCACAGTATAGATCATATCCATGTTGACGTTTCGAATGCATGACCATGTTTAATGTGTTTACGTTACTCTACTTTCGTTAAGTTTGTTTTTATAACGGTTACATAGCTACAGGCAATTTGGTGAGATGTCAAATGGTTTCCGTTGTCTATGGACACTTAAAAGTAGACATTGTTAATGCATTCAGCATTCAGCCTTTAAATAAGTAGGTACTATTATATGACTTGTATATTGTACAACTATATATTGTACAAATGTATATTGCACAACTGTATGTTGTACAACTTTACTCAAAACTGACTAGCTGTCTAAATAGCCAATATAGGCGTTAATATGAATTTTATGTCGGCTATGAAATCGGACTTTTGTAGAGTAATATAACAGTTAAACAGATAACTGGAGTTCGTCTCTTTAACGGGTTTTGGTTACTTGATTTATCACTAACGGTGATTTCCGCCATAAAAGATAAATGAGCTTTTAGATGTTGACTTAAAACGTACTCCAGCAAGTGACCTTTACAAGGGTCCAAGTTATCTCGTACCGGTTTCTCATTGATTCAGTTCGGAGATTTTGTCATGGAAATTATACCTAGGAGCAAATTATTATCATATTTATTTTATATACTTACCAGAACATATGTATACAAAGTACATACGACACATTAGTAAAGATTAAAGACACGCTAAATATTTCATTGAAATTCGTTCAATCGTCCATGTCCACGTCTATAAGAACCATGTTTTTCCTCATTAAAAAGTTGTATAGCATGTAGAACGCCCTCCAGCTAGTTGAAGCTTAGAGCTAAAAATCGAGCGCAGTGGCATGCTATTGGAGCGGTCTATGTCCAGCAGTGGACGATGACGGGCTGATGATGCTGATGATATCACTCTCTGGTACATGAATTGTTACAGTTTCAATATTTGAGTTCAGTTTGTTCCTCCTTTTCAATGTGAAAAACATATCAACAATACATATTTGCATTGGCGATAATGGCAGGAACGATAACACCCGAACGCCGCGTGTGTGGTAGGACGGGTCACAATAATAGTTCTACGTAGGGTCCTCTGTTCGCTCGCTCGCGGGTGCTATCGACGTACACACAAAACAAACGTGTCCGTACATGTACAAGTTATAAAAACCAGTTCTTTTTTATAACGCGAAAAAAATCTTCGATACAACCGGACCCCTTGGGGAGAGATCGGCCTACTAACCTACGGCCTTTTTATACAATGTTTGAAATGTAACTGTTGGTGGTTTTGTAACTGGTGAAACGTGGGAGTGCACTATACTTATCTGTCTACCCCTTCGAGGATTACAGGCGTGATGTTACGTTTAATTATATTTAACCTGCGGATTAGAGTGGAGAAGGATTACTGGTACTATGCCTGAAAAACAAATACAATGAGACCCAAGTCTTTCCAAACTGTTTCCGTGCAGCAGCAACGAATATCACTTGATTTTGTTTATAATTTTACTGGTAAAGATATAATATAGCCGTGTAAAATTTTATGTCAGTTGCATACATAACTCTATATATTTCAGAATTCTATTACCATATGTGTATGTATGCTAATTTTCTATTAGAAAACACTTCTATGTCCCTTCAATTCAATTTACCTTACAAATGTGGAACTTCAACGATATTGTACACAGAACGATAGTACAGAGAGACTAGAGAGGCGTTTGATTCGAATATAATAACTTATGTAAGGGTTAACACTTCAATGCTAGTCTATTATTATTATTAGATTGCGTCAAAATATCCTAGAAGTCTATTTCTACTCACCTTTTTTCGTCACGTAAAATTAAATCGCTTTTATACTTGTGTTATAGTAAAAGCTATCATAAGAATGTCACGCGAATATAGTTGAAAGCTGATATGTATACATATAGGATGATATAGGTATATTATCTCCAACGCCGAGCAATGGGTTACATAATAAACGTGTGTTTTGAGATGCTCTATTCTAGAAATAAGCGTAAAGAATTCAACACGTGCTGTGTTAATATTGAGATTGTGTGCCTGTGCATCTTTTGTTTATATTTCTTATATTCAATCATTCATGATTGAATATACTTCACAAATTTCGAGCGTAACAAACGTAGGGTGGCAGCTGACTGGTGTTATGTCGTGGTTCGCGTCGAAAACAGATCAAACGGAATACTTTAATCAACGTAATCACCCAGCTGATAGGCGACGTGTTGTGCAAGTGGCGTGCACAAAGATCGCTAGGGCGAGGGCGGGAAGTAGGTCGGCGGCGCGCGGGGGGAGCCCTTAGGCCACTTATCAACCAGGCCGCAGCTCGCCAAGCGCGGGGAAAGCGTCTCTACAAGTTTTTTCGGTACATAGGCACAATTGTGTGTCTTCTATGATGTTCTTGCGGAACTATTTGAATATCCACCCACATTTAAATTTCGCATCGTTACAGTTATAGTGTTGTCCCTGTCCATTCGTCATGACTAAGTTGGTTGTTATCGCAAAGTTACTGACAGTCTTTATCTTTTGCGCTGAGTTAGCCAAGTTTATCAATCACCTTATGCGTAATTTAATTTATTACTGGTTATCTCACTGTTTACAAGTTATACGGTTTTAGCTTTCCTTCTGGTTCAATACACAGTAGCCATGTTTACCTAAATAGACGCGTTACCAGAGTTAAATACTGTATATTGTATGTCGTTTTACAAAGTGTATCACTTTTGATGTAGGTGATTTGAGAAGTCAGAATGAGAAATTGTCTTAACCTAGATTTAGAAGAAGCTAAGCCCCTGAGAATAGCACAGCTGTTAGGCACAAAAAGTTTGCTTTGTTTTCTCAGAACAGAAGAAGATTTATGAGTATAAAATCTAACAATACATGTAATATGTACTCGTATATAGCTCAGATGACACTGCAATTATTGAGTGAGTGTTATTCGCAGTGATAATCTATTGGCGCAAAATTCAGGCTTTCACTTTGGTGGTGATGGTGGTGGGTTGAAATTTTTGTGCGCATCTCTACAAAATTTTATGCGTTTTTGATTACATATAAAAACGCAATAGTGATGAAGGAAAATATCATGAGTAAGTGCACAGGTTACGAGTTCTCCCTAATATTCCGTGAGGCTTGTAAAGTCTATTCATTCGCTTTTTGGCCAACTTGGCAGACATTTTAAGAAGAATGTGTCCCAAGGTGGGCGAAAGTGTCTGTCAATGATCATAATCGCTCATTTGGGAGAAGGTTGTAATATGTCAAAAAGTTCCAAAACTATGTTTTAGATAACAGCTGTGAAAGTTGATAATCACAATTATTCTATGACTATCATAATAATTTTAAGTCATATGATAAACAAAAATCATAAAAAATTTTTAATATCCATAGAATAATTACGATTTTAAACTTTAAAAGCCGTTTTTTGTAGAATGCAGTTTTTATCGTACTCGTGTTACAGTCTTCGAGCAAATGAGCAGTATGTGAAAATAGAAATATTATATAACATCTCAGACTCATTACTGACTAGTGAAATCATAATCACGTCAGCGTCTTCCGTTACACCGTTGGACATAGGCCTTTCCCGAGATGTGCCGCAACACTCGATCCTCCGAAGATCTCATCCAGCCACTACCATCCGCCTTCTTAAGATCATGGGTCCAACGGACCGGGGGATATTCCACAATATACCCGCCAAGTCGTCGTGTCTATTCCAGAACTCGTCTCCCCCAAACAAAATCGGCTTTACAACATTTGTGTCTACTTATGAAATTAGATCAAGTATTCGAAATATGAACCCAGATTCCACTTGTCTATGCAATTGCAGAGTGCAGTGCCGTGGGACAGCGGTAATGCGGTCTTCATCGCATTGCATTTGCATGTGATCATGTAAACTGTATGAATTTCATAAATGTTCTCTTTGCTTACCGATTCATTTATTTATTTATTCTTTATTGTACACCAATGAGTAGGCATATAAAAGGCCGATCTTTGATGTCACTGTATGTTATAACAATAATAATTATTATCTTGTATTATATCTCAACAATACATATGTAACTTTTGAGTTGTAATGTTGACCCTCCAATAATGTGGTTGGGTCGACTTTAATGTGGGTCTTAAATGTGTAATACCTTTTTACTGGTTTTATTTATTTTTATTTTATCCTTAAATGATATGTTTTGACGTAGAATGGGTTGCGATCTTAAAGGTACCGGCAGATAAAACATGTGTAGGTATGTTTTGTGTGCGTGTGTGAGTGTGTGTGTGTGTTGTGTGTGTGTGTGTGTGTGTGTGTGTGTGTGTGTGTGTGTGTGTGTGTGTGT
>DWEC01000251.1:0-18939 GCA_018245735.1 Microceris miodesmiata
TTTCAAATAAAATATTCTCGGTCTTGTCTTTATATTTTACACTTACATCCAAACAAGTTAAAGATTACAATGCAAATGGGGCGAACGATTATTGAAGTATTAACAGAAATTATTTAATAAAAATGTAAAACATTCGTTAAATTTTTATTGCAACATGTTGACACATCATCAGATTTTTATTAAAATATACACCAAGAATTGTTAAATGTATTATAGAACTGACATGTCATGACACCCTTTATACTTTTTTTAATTAAAATCTAATTTCCACGGTCTTAACAGGATGTGGCATAGAATGTGTGCGCTGCGCTGCTGACGGCTGTGTCAAGTGCGCGCGGCTGCTGGTGTGGCCAGGCGGCACCTGCGCGCACGACTGCCCCTCCGGCACCAGGGAGTCCTGGGCACACGATGACCACCTCATGGGCCGAGTGTGCTACCCCGCTCACACGTATAATGAGGTAAAAGTATCACATATCAAAAAATTTATCAGCTGTACATACGAGTAGCATTTGACCGGACCATTAGTCCAGTGATTAGTTATTCCTACTACAAAGCTGGAGATTACAGTTCTATTTTGTTCAAGCAGTATATCTTTGTACTTGCATATATATTTTTTTATATTTTGTCCCTTGAAATGTATTATAATTATGTTGTATAATAGTATTTGGTAAGAGTGATTGTATTTCATGTTTGTAAACTGGCTGATTACCGTAGTATAGATTCCGTCGAATAGCGAATCATTTGTGGCCATTTGTGAGTTGACTTAAAGTATCATTATTTCAGACAATATATGCAAATAACCACATATACCCACAGTATCTATTTGAAACTGACCACAATCTCCTTGATCTACAGTAAATGTTATTTTAAAATGCAACTTATGAAGTCGCGTGTTACTTCGATGATATGAAGAAATGCTGAGCTAACGTCGACTAAACCACTCATCATTGTTTATGTCAATTAACGAAACATTAATTATAAATGCCAACTAGAACTCATCCATCTAACAACTCCTTTCGGTAACTCACATAATCGTTTTAATTAATTAAATACCTAAGTGGCAATGACGTATGACTGCTTGAATTGAGAATGGAATGTCGATAGCATACATTAATGGAATCTGTTATAATAGGTATTCGTCCTAAATCAATCTATTCTACAAGCCTGAGAAACATGACATTAAATTATTTAACTTTTAAATTAGAAATTGTTTAATGAGTACACTGGCTCGATTGTCGAGTGGGTAAAGGCGCGACTGCCCATCGGAAGGACCTGGGTTCAACGGGTCGGGTAATATTGGATTTTACTAATTTAGAATTTCTAGTAGTGACTCGGAGTGTGGATATGTGCCCGGTATATGGGAAATAGGCTCACCACCTCTGCCTAACCCTTCGAGGACTATAGGCGTGATGTTACGTTCAATGACAAAGCGACAATAGTACCTACACAGCAAAGACAGCTCTTTTTACGGGCAACATAAAATCTAAACATAAACACGGCAGTCCCCGCTTCGTCCTGGTCACAAAATACCGTATGATGAATCGCAAGCAATCGTGGAACGTGCTGCAAAGGAGTACACCTTTCAATTTTACCAATAAATTAAATCGTCCTACTTCACTGCAAAGTATAAATCATTATTGTAAAATAAGTGTAACAAGTTACAAGTTTCAGTGTATGTACGTGTATTGAACACGAGGTACTCAAATTATGAAAATGTATATTATGTTACATAAACCAACACACATAAGAATAGTTTGTGCAGAAAAAAGGTACCAAACATCCGCATCGATTGTAAAACTTTGCATGTAGAAACGTATTTAAATTAAACGCCCCGGTAAGAGTTGTTACGGATTTTTTAAACATATTTGTTAGTCTGCGTTTTAGAATTGCACGTAACTAGGTTAGAACTCGTTCACAACGCCACTCGTTAGCGACGGTACGGATGTTCATCAAATATTGCATCAGGAAATCAAAAATAGCCGACGGCTTGCTACATACTAGTTAGATTACAACATGGTGTTAGTTTATTCAGTGAATTTTCAAGCGGGCACTGGTGCATGTCGGTGTATATCCATAATGCAGGTGGTACAGGGACCGAAACTATAACATGATTGTTTATAGCCGCGGAATTAGGTCACAACTGCAATGTAAAAGTGTAACTCGAGCATCTAACGTACACCTTGTGCCTTGTAAATGAAGCGCGTGTAGAAGATTATTATGCATATTAATTTTAATAACTATAATGATACTATTGATAATTACATGTCCAGCTGTATTCTGAATTATTTAATGTTCGAAATAATCCACGTAAATTTATAAAGTATAGTAAAAATATGTAGTATAAAATTCGACCTACATAGATAAAAATAAGTATAGCCTGCCTGCGCTGTTCATAACTATGTTGGACTCGCCGTCTTGATAATACGTATCATAATCGTAGTAAGAACCAGAAACAAAACATTCTTCAACTTGTGGGAAAGCAATCGGATCTACAATATCTTACTTACTAGGTAAAATATCCTTTGCATCTATCACATCTCTCTTCGTTGCAAGTTTTTTAGACTTCGAGATGACTGATATTTCGAAATAATGTTTTTTGTCTTTATTTCGTATAGTTTATTTGTACACATCCAAAATTTTATAGTGTTGACTGTACGTTTATGCGGACCAATCACCGAAACCGCTCAACCGATTGAACGAGACCCGCATCGGCAAGTTGAGAACTTCTAAATTCATACTAATTCATAATATGAGGGGCAATAAACCATAAACAGATTTATGTTTATAGAGTCGCGAGAAATTACTAGTCAGAAATAAATTTGTCACGTCGTACTTTCAGAATTTATTATGCGTATAATTATTGAACTGCATTTTCGGATAAAAATGGTTTATGTATTTAACAATAATCGAGTTATTGCATTGCATTGAACATTGCGATTTACTAGGTAAATACATTAATTTATCGGTATATAGGTACCTATAGTATTCTCTAAAGATAATCAAACTACTTCGTCGTATCATGAAGGCATATAAATCTTCTTTAGTAGAAAATAATCAATAGACTCATTCTTAAAAACCGTATGATAATGCTCCACGGGATTGTCCAGACCACAGCGTACAACTGATAGAAATAAATGAAACTTTAAATAAATGGGATTCCTCAGTCTGTCTGAGTCTTCTTAAAGACTTGGAAACTATTGATGGTCGAACGAAATAAAATGTAAAAACTTATAATGTATTCTTGACTTTTATATTTTATATTTTTATAGGTTTTGGTAGGCGGTGCGTGCGGCGCAGTAGTGTGCATAGCGCTGGTCGTGGCGGGGGCGGCGTACGCGCGCTGCCGCGGCCCGGCGCGTGCGCAGGCGCAGCCGCTGCCGCAGCCGCACCACGACGACGACGCACAGCTTAGAGAATTTCATAAACAGCTCGATTGTTTGAGGGTAACTAAAATAAACAAACGATACACGATACCAATACATCGCACTGTCGTAATAATGTGTGCACTCAATACAACCGATTTACGACACGTGATCCAAAAAAGAGAGCCAAGCTCCATCAAGCATGAAACATTTCATAAAGACTTTCTAAAGTCTTAGGTTTCTAGTGTATATCACTTGCTTCAATTTAGCATGACAAATACTGTCCAGAAACATACATTTACAATAAATGTTATAAACCAGTTATTTAAATTAATGTGAAAACGAGTGTCACAGAAGTGGATTCGATTGTAAACTATGGAAAATTTAAATAAATTAATAATAATTAGTTAGCTACATTCACTTATTTAAGAATGCAGAAATTTTAAATATAATTTGCTGTATTGATGAAAAAAGAATACTTATTAACAAAACCATCATCTTAAAGCGCTCCAATAACAATATTCTTTAAAATGATCCAAGTTTAGCAGGCCGAACGTGGCCAGCGTGGCAAACTAGGAGAGTTAACATTTCGCTTATGGTCGGGTATGGTCCATGATGAATGGAATTCTAAGTTGTATAGGTTGATAATGATGGCAACTAAATTTTACAGATATTAAAAGATATATTTATTTCTTCCCTATCACACCTTCCATCTATTCCATAATGTTAGTGATAATCTTACCTTAAAACACAGACACCACTTGTCATATAATGTGTCTAGCTACATAAAACCATAATGTAAAAATGTGATCAGTTTAAAAATACCACACATATACTGTTGAAATATTCAGAGACTGTACATTGAATAAATATAGTCTATATGCCGGGGTTGTAATATTACGGATTCTATTTTAAGCAAAATAAAACAAACTCCCCTTTTCATACAATAAGATCGGGAGCGGATGTGGGGTCGGTGTTTACCCCAAGTTGTACCGCGCACGTTGTTTTCCCGCGCTTTTATACAGAACTCATACACGTGGTATTGACTGCAGTATTGAGCGGATCTTAATGTGCCTGGAATCATTCGGGATTGGTGTTTCTTGAATTATTAGTTTTCAAGCAATGGTAACTGTCTTGTAGGAAACAGCTAAGAAACGAGCGAATTTTAATTTTGAAAAATAACATAATGAACTATGTATCTTTCAGCGTGTTTTTATGCAGCACATAGGATATTTATGTACAAAACTGTTCAACTGCAAATATATAATATATATGTAGGTGATATGGCGATATTATTAGGCAAGATTTTATGTAATTACGTCGTTGTATATAATGTTGTTGCATTGGCCCGTTGGGGCAGTGGTTAGTGGATCTGACTATTGCGCGCCGGGTCGTGCGTTCAATTCCTACCCAGAACAAATATGTAATTTATCAGCATCTAGTTAGCTATATATGGCTACATACGCTATTATGACGCTTAGGGACAATATAGCCCTGTATAGCGATATCCTCAGATATTAATATTATTTATCATATAAATTGGACAGTTTATTCAATTTAATAGCCCAATTCTAGAATCGACGGACGACTCCCACACCACTTAGTGGGAGCGTAAAAGAGTGTTGCCATTATGTAAAAACACTAATCGCGCTGGTAGCAGTAGCTCACTAGAAACTCCACCGTGACATGACACCAAGACTGTCGCTTTCGAAAGTTATAAAAGGAAATCTTGCACCACTCTCGCCTAACGTTCAGCGAACCAGTTATACTATGTATGTGCAAATCACGCCAATGATCACTCTCTCACACCTACTCTACAATTCACGTATCACCATCAACAATCACTTAAAAAGAATGATTTTGAAACACTTCCCACTACGATTCGCCTATAAAAACGAACTGTATAGATCTTTTCTGACGATTTTGAACAAAGACTTTTCTTGTAGGTATCGATATAATAATATACTGCAGTTGTATGGATTTCGTTGACGTCTCTAGGGAAATAAATAAAATTAGTAAGAATGATACCCAACATACTCGTAGCTATGGTACTCGTAGCTTGGCAGAGAAAGTCAATAGGCATTAAATCCACCCTTAGTAGCTTCGCTTTACGTTAACAATACAAAGATAATAAAAATACGTATTATATTGGCACTTTTAAGGTATCTCAAATCATTATATAAATACCTACACATCTTTAAAACAGCCCTTAATTTAAACATTGATATTTATATTCTACATGCAGAATAACTAATTCAAAACATGTTCAGTACTCTTCAACATGTGGCTTATTAAAAGCGTGTAATTTCCGCGATGTTATTTTAAGTAGTACGTGCATCGATCGTAATACATGCAACGTCTATTTCCAGCCGCACGCTTTCACCCTGCTGGCGATATTGAACCACACGCGGCATCAAGTTCGAGAGCTCTATCAATTAGGAAACAATGACGCAGCAGTGGCCTATAGGTAACGTATTATATTTATTACTTACCATACGTTTAAAAAGCTTTCCTTCATCATCATCATCGGCCTATTTCAATCCGCTGCCGGACATAAGCCTCCCCCAATGAGCACTATTGCACCCGGTAGAAGCTTTCCTTATAACCGTGCAAAGCATTGGTCACTTCTCTAGTAGTTCTCACAGGCAAAGTATTATTTTCATTACAAATTATACGCATAAAGAGGTTTCCTTCAAACCCCGAAAAGCATTGCCCATTTCGCCAGTGTTGTACATTTTCATGACGACGGTGACCACTTACTATTAGGATGCCCGTCTGCCTTCTTGCTAAGTTCAATCAATGACAACAAAACATTTGTTCTTTATATTTTATATCGTATATTTATGAACGACTGCTTGATGAGGCTATACCTGGGATACGCGAAACCAAAACGTATTCAGTTAGTTACTATCATGTAAATTGATGAAATTGCACGTTTTTTGGTTGTCTGTCGATAAGAATAAGTAACAAAGTGTGTTTGTTACTGTGATGTAAAGTCTATACTTTACATAACAATAACCATCATAATCAACTGAAAGCAATGGAACAATTTATTATAAGCATCGAAACACCAACATCTCTCAGCTATTGGTAGTCTAATACTGTTCTACTAATATCTAATCTAAAAATAGACTGTGCTAGTCCAGCACCCTTCCCTATTTTAGAAGTATGTAGTAACCTTAAGATTTATAAGCAAGTAACGATGTTTATTATTCAATCACATCATTTTTTATGTATTTAAACATTAAATAGAACGGTAAAAATACTGTTTACCTTAATAATTGATAACGCAACATAAAAATAACACTAAAAAAAATAAAAACACAAAACTCAAGGCATACGTAACAGATTTCGCTCACAATAACCAAAAACAAATAAATACACTCGTATATAATATTGTCATTTTGTTTTCGTAACTTTCTATAATCAGTTTGTGTATTCAAATGTATACACTGTATCATTTAAATACACAATCCCATGCCACAAGTCACTGCAGATATGTCATAAGTACATTAGCATAAAACAAGACCGACAATTAAAATTAAAATACATTTAGTGGGTCGTTACGCAACGGAACTCGTTATTTGCATGTTGCTGAGAATTGCAAAACATTCCACGCCACTTAAATAAGTAGATTGCACCCGAAATACTGCAGCCGTATCAAAAACTAAAGGTAAATTAACAAGATTAGGTATTATTTAGACCGTGAAGCAAACAAATCTACATCCTGCACCGGTTCATAAACTTTCACTGCATAATTCTTGCTGTTATTAATTTACGTAATTTAAATCTACATAATTTAAATGCGACTAACAAATATAATGAATAATGGTTTCCCTATGAAAGTGCGACTGCAAAAGTTGACTTTTTATCAAAATTCTAACAAAATTATCTACTATTTTTTACAGAGTTGTATGAACATGCTAAAACACTCAATAAATTGAAATAATATGTGAGATCCACTTGAACACATCAATCTGCTATGCACTGAAAAGCAAACAGTTCATTTTATTCATAAATCTTACACGACGTAATTTAAATGCATTCAAAAATTTCACTTCTTGTATTCTAATTGGTGTTTTGATAAAAATAAATGTTAATATAATTATATCATATTTTATACCTATGTTTAACAAATGGAATCTGTGACATTTGACTAACAACATTTTCAAATATTGTTTACATGCGTGTAGACATTATTATTACTTTTAGTATATAAGCATTCGTTTGCATACAGTTGTGTGCTGAGTGATCTGGCGAAGTTACTGATCCTGCTGAACAAGCAGCAAGTGCCCGTGGTGCCGGACGAGTGGCCGCGGCTCGCCAGCTGGGCTGAGCGGTATGTTTGTTGTTCCATTTCATGTAGAGTCGTTTTAAGTGGCTGGCGCACTTTAGCGTGAGAAAATCTACTCAAACGTTAACAAGTAACTTCGGTTTATATAAGAACGTGTTATATACTATTCGTGATATTTTAGAAGATATTAAGCTGTTTTTGTTTTTACCATTATATTTATTGGCTGAATAAATGCTAATTTTTCCTGGAATATCAAAACGGGATTATGTGTGCTACGTGTTTGATAAAACCACACCTGTATTGGTGTGGTTTTATCAAACACGTAACTATGGACGAGACTAAATGCAAATTATAACAAAAGCAGCACATTTATTTATTGAAATTATTGCATAAATTGTTACTAGTTTAAATGAAAAATGCTTTTGTAATATTTTAACCGTTCTAAAACATATTATTCCAATTTTCTACCGTGACGTCTGAACAATATGAATTTGAACGATCTGAATGTGAACAAGCCCAATCACTCTATTTACTAGATCAATAGAATGAACAGTTTTATTTTTTTAGCTGAAATACTTCTACAGCAAATATGACGAATACACATAAAGTTTGAGGCACAATATAAACAAATATATATTTAAGAGTAAACTACTAAATTGACAAAGAGCAGTCCCAAATTTATGAAGAAAAATGTTAATATTTTTCTAGTCAAATACAAGTTATCTTGTCTAGTGGAATCCATAAAATCAAGAATTATTTCCATAACATTTTGAATGGATATTTTAATTTTACAACGGAGTCTCGCCTGCTCACGCGAAACCGTGAGACGATAGTATGTCGGGAAAGAACAGCTGCATTCGTAATAACCTTCTTAAGACTCTCCAAAACCATTCTAGACCGCGTGAATGAATCTGAAATCACATCTTATAGGTAGGATGTTATATATAAATCTTTCGACTTGTATTACAAATATATGACATTTTAAATTTATATTTTATATCTTCCAGCATACTAAAGCGATATAGTCGAATAGGACAACAGCAACAACAAGGCCAGCTAGTGAATTTTCTCCCTTCCCCACCGAGCCAGGGGTCCGATTCAGAAACCACACAGCAATCCTTCTCCACATTCAAACCACCTTCTTACTCTCCGACATCGTATGAAAGTCACATTTTGGACAAGGAGCTGGAAAACCAGTGCGAATGGAGCGATGTCGGAAGACCGCCGAGCTACTCACAGATTGAGAGAGAAACGATCGTCCTCGCCGACCCCTGGGAGAGACGCCCCATAGTGCGGCGGGAGAGTGTGTGGCTCGAAGATGAGTTATTCGAAATGACGAGACGACCTCAAGACGAACTTACCACTGAACTTTAATGTACATTATCTGTTAAGAGTTACTGTAATTTAATAGTTTCACATAAGATTTCAATCAAATTTATAAAGTACAAAATTTGTTGCGTTTCAAGAAAATAAACGCAACTCACTGTTTGCTGACTTAAAAAAAGTCTTATATATTTACGAATCACTTTCTTACTTTTATTTTTTAAAACCTAAATCAAATGATTATGAAAGTCTTTCGTTTCAATTTTGTACAAAAATATAATTAAAAATTCTTTTTTTAAAATAAGCAACAAAGATTTGACGTTTACTTGGAAATTTATTTAGGTACTACCAATGAAGTATAAATACGCCTACCGTACCGTACCTGTAATGAATTGTAATATAATAATATTTACTTACATTATAAATTACAGCAGTTACAAAATATGTAGCAATAATGTTAGTTTCACTTGTTGTTGACTATATTTTCGAAATTTAATAGTTATTATACCCGACATTGTAATTTGTATATTATATCTAATTATTGCCATATCCTGAATGTTTTTCATACATAAAGATTTTTACTCAATTTTATGTAAGTTTCAAATAACAGAAATGTTTTAGAGCAGTAAAATAAAATGGTTTAAATATATTATATTTTTATAAAGATATTGCCCATAATAACCAGATTAAAATCTATATATTATAAATATATTAGAATGATTTGTTTCTAGGTTTTAATTATTCTCAACCAAAGTAGGTAGCAATAAAAATAGGCTCTAGTCTGTGCTGATTAAAAAAAAAACTACGTAAATGTTCTTAAAATTTGTGTCAAGAACATTTCATATGGTCATAATGATTAAAATTTATATTCGTCTATTCGGAGACTTTTATGCACTTTCTCTTTTTAAAATGCATTTTTATTAAAAGTTGTAATAGGTATCACCATAAAAAAATTGTGTTTGAGTAGGCAAATAACATTCATATTTAATGGAAGTTTATATTAAACATAAATACGTATACATTTTATGAATTATTTATTAAGAACAATGAGCAATAAAAATGTGACATGGCCACTACTTATGTGATGTAATGTGCAAACAACGAAATAATATACTTAAATATTAAATATCATGAAACTTTATAATTAATTGTTAACAATAAAATGGAGTAAGCACATTTAACGTGTTTCATTTCGAACATCAGTACATAAGAATATATGACTGAATGTAAAGATTTTTGAACGAACACAAAATATATTGAGATATATTTGAACCTAAACTTAATTGACTGACCCATTGGTTACTGTACTGAACAACTGCTGACCCTGACCACAGTTTGAGGTTATGGATTCGCTTTCCACCTAAGATAATTGTGTAACTTGCAATAATATTCGTTTTCATGTATGTTTCGACATGTATATTGTATTTTAATTAAATATCATATGATTACTGTAACACTGGTTCTGGCTTTTACACAATTAGATGGTTGTGTGTGAATTCTCCAATAAAAAATATTGTTATATGAAACTCGTACTGACAAGGTTACAGGGTAATTATGTATCTACATATTAAAAGTATTGCATCAAAAAAAAAGAAAATTCCCAAATAGACACCAATTTGTAGCTAGAAGTAAATAAAAAGTAAATCTACTTTTTATTTATTTATTATTAAAATTATCACGTTATTGTTTTGACACAGACAAAGAGTAATCAAAAATATCTATAGTTGGCTATATCTACATGAGATGTTTTTCATCATCGTCATAACATTCACAGACATTCCCTCCATTGTCCTGACTAATTCATAAATTTATAACAAACCCTTTGAAAATGGTAAAAACATTTAATATTTCCTTAAAACCGTATAATACATTTCCGTAAAATTTACACGACATATTTTCACACATTTGGTCCATGATAATCTTAAACAGAGCTATATTCGGTAAAGTCGTATCTATATATCCCGGTAAGTCATAATCAACATATAAAAAACTGGTCTGGAAATGAAATAAAGCCATATAGGATATCTAGAATAAGTTCCCATCAATAGGTTGAATACATAATACTACTCGTATCTCACGTAAGTTTGTCAAGTACATAACTAGTGGTGACTGCCTTATTTGGTCAAGTAGTTACAAACACGACTTAGTCGAGAACTCCTGGATTCGATTCTTGGGTCAGGTAGTGTTCGATTTTTCTAACTTAAATATTCTAGTACTAATTGCTAGTAATGTCTCGCAGTCTGGACCTGGGTCTGGTATATGGCAGTAGGCATAACTCCTATTCCCTTGTATGCGTATTTACACGCCCTCAACTTAAATATATATCTATCTATGTAAGTACTTACATAGATATAAGTATAAGGCTAACAACACACTTGTATTTTCAACAAAATAAAAATTATAATGAATTTTACAAAAGGTACCTAAGCTCCCTCTTTTCTACCCTACATTAATTAATACGTTTTTTAACGTCGATTGCAGTAGTAAGCAACTTTTTATTAACGGTCGGTTTTTTGAAAATTATATTTCGATAACAATCAATACTAATACTCATTTACCATAATATCTAAAATTAGTGTATTAACTTTCTGTATTAAAAACCGAAGCAGCAGTAGCAGTAGAAGCAGTGATAGCCTAGTGGTTAAGAATTCAGCCTCTCACTCCGATGGTCTGGGTTCAAATCCATGGCGCGCACCTCTTTACAAAAGTGCGTTTTAAATATCACTTGCTTACCATGAAGGGAGACGTCACGAGGAAAATTGTACACCTTAGAATTTATATATATAAAAAAAATCTAAAGTGTGTGAAATCTGCCAACCCGCACTTGGCCAGCGTGGCAGACTATGTCCTTAATCCACTCAATGTGAGAGGAGACCTATATTCCAACAGTGGCATGATAAATGGGTCGATTATTATTATTATTAAAAGGTATAATGGGTAGCTTGGAAGCAATTGAGTTACCTTTAAGCGATAAGGCCACCTATTGCTTACATTAATATTGTCTGTGTATATTATTATAGTTATTCTTAACATATTATTGTGTAATCAATATACAGCTTTCTATCTAAAATCAAACTTCCATGGTACGTGTCAACCATGAATAATTGGTATTGTGATACTTATGCTTAAGTTTTGTTTTCAATTCCGATTCGCAAATATGTGCGGTTTGTGCTCCTCAAGTTGTCACCCTGTAACCCGCCCTCTCGACCCCTGTTTCACGGGTTTTCTAAGCCTTTATCCTTGTTTTCAAGGATTAAATTCACATTCGGTATTTTACATCGCAGGAAGAATATTTCTAAAGTTTCGGTCTTTATACATAGGTGCCTAAAGTTGTTTTGATGAACGGTACCTACGTACTTTGTTTTTACCATTCATCTGTCAAAAAAGGCTCGCTGGCTCATTTGTGTAAAGCCAACATTTGTGTAAATCTCATACGATCTATGTTATCAAAATCAAAACGTCGTATGTTATCAAATGTTATTCAAGGCCAACGATTACTAATATGATTTTAATTTATCACGAGAACTAGAATTTAATTCAACTTATCTACACTAGTTAGAACTAGTCGTGCTTATTCGACTCAGATAACTTTGATTAGCGATTAAATAAATATTAGGCGAGCTATGCTCCGCAGCGGGGCCACTTCCCAGCGTGTTTATTTTAAGATTATACTATCTGGATCTGAGAGTCAGCAGTGCATTGCTAATAGGTTTTCAAATCTAACTCAGACCAGTTTATACTTAGAAAACAACGAAATAGTAAATCCTTTAATTAGTAATTTCTTACTTATCATTTGCCTGTCTTAGTCCACTGTTGGATTTGCCTGTAACCCCCATACTGGACCACGGGTTGGGGATCGCAGAGCACGGCTTATAGTAAGCATTACTTACGCTGCTGGCCAGCGGCGACCAAGATATGATTTTTTATTATTTTTTGGAATTAGCAATTGTTGACCCTTTTTAGATGTTTGTGTCTTTTCTAAATATAACTTACTAATTTTGTATTTGAATCTTTGAAAGCGCGATAAATTTAGAATACCACAAGAGCACTTAATGTAAATTTGCATTACAATTGCTATGAACGTTTATTATAATTTTAATCGTTTCAGATATTTCAAGAAGATTCCAGATTTTACCTTTAATGTAGGCATTGAGTTCTGCTGAGTTTCGAACTGCTAACAATTTTTATTCATGCCCGTTTTGAAAACATCTCGTTTGCTGAGCCGAGGCTTAACTGTATTAACTTTAACTAATTTGTTCTCTTGATTTCAGAATTTATTAACTTAGGGTTAAGTTTATTTGAAAAGTAATAGATTAGCGTTTCATTGGACTTATCCGATGGATATTATATTATGGATATTATGCCTTTTACCTGTCAAACGAACTGTCAAACTGCCAACGGACTGTTGCAAAAATCTCAAATACAAGAATTCTCATTATGAACGCGTGTGTCTGCCCACACCAAAAATTTCTGTCCAACCATTTTCCGTTAATTTAATCAATCTGTGAAACATTGATGACTGATTGACCTCATTTATTTTTATATAAAATAATTACAAAAGAAGATATTTTTGTACAATTCACAGCTCCTCGGCTTTACTAAGTTGATTAACGGAATTTCATTTGCAAAAATCAAAATTTGTCATTTCATAATAACAAACGCGTAGAACAATCGTAATTCTTTAAAAACTGTTCTAATGTGACCCTGAGCATTTTAAACCATGTGACCGCATTTAGTCCCAACATAACAGTAAATCGCTGCGGTTTTTCTTGCATCATTGCTTGTCCATGGTCAAAATATTCATGGCTATGGCAACATATCTCAAATGTACCTTGAATGTTTGTTTTCGAAATAAAAATATAATACGACCGTACGTAACATCATGCCTGCAATCCCCAAAGGAGTAGGCAGAGGAGTGTAGTATACTTCCACGTTTCACCAGTTCTGTTTACGTCGCATAGGATAGGTGGTGAGCCTATTGCCATAGACCGGGCACAAACCAGACTCCGAGTCACTATCATTATTTATTTATTTTTAGATTGATATTTTTTAGATCGTGTGGCCCTGGGTTCAAATCCTGGTCGGGTAACATTCATCATCATCATCATCATCATCAGCCTATCTTAGTCCACTGCCACGTGCAGGTGAGGTTGGCTTGAGTTCCTGAGATGGTGGTCACACACCTGGTGGTCCTCACACCTTGAAAATGTTATGCATAAACAGTAACAGACAGTTTCAAACAAGTTGCAAGTATCCCGTAACTTTAACACGTATGAGTAACGTCTCATAAAAAAAAATCAGTAGTTAAAATTATTTCAGTAAAATAGTTTAAAATCACCTCCTACGTTAAATGTTATCGTTATAGTAACATAACATAACGCCTGCATTTCCCGAAAGGCACCTCAAAGGGGTGTAGTCCCACTTTTTATTAACTATGCTGTACTCCTATAGAACAGGGGGTAAGTCTATTGCCATATACTCGTATTATGTTATCACTAAATATGAATACGATACATAACAATTTCTTAAAGGCGCAATGATATACAAAAGCTGATATATATATGTTGGTGAAATAACAATAAATATTATATTAGGGCCTCATAATAAATTTGGATCGGAGAGGGACGGTCTGGGTTGCAAACAAAGGGCTGAATGAATAAATAAATGTACCCACGTAGTATCGCTGCACGGTCAGAAGAAAGCGTGATGGTTGACAAGTAATGGTAAATTCATTCTTAGTTTGAAAATTTAAATAGCCTCTGTTCTAGTTTTTTTTTAACAAAAGAACATATGATAACATAGGCCTAAGTTGAAAATTATAGTACTTTTTGTAATATTATTATTACATACATATGTATTATTATTATACAGTAATACCAAGTTGGTTACGGGATAGGCAGAGGTCACCGATTGCTAAACATTTTTATTTTTGGGGACCTAACGTGCTTCTTCCACTTTCATCGCTTTGTTATTTGTTATAATGGTTACAGTTACTAAAGTATAACAGTTTACATATCATTTACATCTCAGAAGAGGCCCTTGTTCAACAGTAGAACAATATAAAACGGTAATGATTTCATTAGCAACGTAATATTGGGTTTTTGTTAGCAACGTATTGTTTGGTTGTTGAACGTATAACATAACAGGTGAAACTTGGGAGTACTACACTCTCGTGCCTAACCTTTTGGTAAAATAGAGACGTGATGTTATTTTATTATGATAATGCAAAATCTGTTCGAGATTGGATATAACATAATGACACGGGTATTACAGGATTTTTATCAACATGCGCACAACGAGTGGTTCGATTTCCGTATGGCAACTTGGCGGGAAGCCCATCGAGCGGCAACGTGGAGCTAACGCGGATGTAACATAGAACTCTTGTTATCGAGATGCTCGGCTATACCTGAACGTCTTTTGACATTTGCCATTTAAAACATAACATCACGGCTATAGATCGGTTGGCAAAGGAATGTAGTACTCCCAGTTTTTTTATCAATTATGTTAGGAGCCCGTACTCGACCAGCTTGGCAGGCTGTAACCTTAACCATTTCAATCTGAGACTTGAGCCAGGTTCCAACATTGGAATCGTAAAAGGGTCGAAAAAATGGATTTAGCAATAATTTTAATGTGCTATTGTTTATACCTAGACCTTATCATAACTCGATTAGACTTCTAACTTACTTTGCATTTCATTGCATAATAGCACTGTGTCTTATCTCTCAACATTGTTGCTTTTCTATTTATACATAAGCAGGTTTTAGATATTCTCCTTCTCTCCAAGCAACACACTCACGATCACACTATTAACAACATGAAGCTCGAGAGGCACCAATACAATGGAGTGAATTGTTCAAAGTATAGACTTTCGTATATGAGCTTCAGGTGTTGCAATCTGAGCATTTAGTAATATCGCACTCGTTTGGATATGTACGTACATGGTATGTACGTGTTATTTGGTACATAACTGTTCGTAAACGTACTCGTAGCTGGTGAAACTTTGAAGTGCCTACCGCTTCTGGGATTAAAGGTGTGATGCTACGTTCACGTTTTAATGTTCGTTACATGATGTCATGTATTAAATATTCTTTTCTAAAATATTCTTTCTTAAATATTCTTTTCTTTCAAATGGTATTACAGAATTTAATAGAATGCATTTACTTATATTTGACTGCTACGTTGGGCGAGTGGTTGCAAAGGCAGCTGTTAGATTAAAGAATCTTGGATTCGATCCCCAGAGAGGGAGCATTATTTGACTTTTGTAACTTAATATTCCCAGTAACACGAGGGATTTTAGATTTGTGGCCGGTATATGGCAATATGGTCACCAACTAATCAATGGTGGGATGTACTCGTATAATATACTTGTAACTAGTACTCGTAAATCGTTGAAGGTTACTACACGCCTGTGCCTATACCTTCGTTGAAATACAGGCGTGACGTTACATTTAATTACATAGAAATAGAATTTGATACATCTGAGATCTCTCAAAACCATTAGGCCGCTTTTAATTGATACTTGTATACAAATTATTTACCAATAGTTATATTATTTATTTAGTTATTAATTAAACTGGAAATAACTTACTTTAATTAATAACGTAACATAGATATAACACTAAATATAATAATATAATAACCAAAAAATACTTCAAATTTAAGTCATACGGCACAGATGGGTATTGTCAAAACACAAAACTGTTCACATGTACATATCTAAGTTGTTTTATTTCGAGGTGCCGCTACGTCTGGCGGGAATCTCGTTTGGAATGGTTGTAGACGTGTTGTGATGCCCAGCATCTTATTCACGATATCCCAAATTTCATATAATTTTCATGAAAAGCCCTTTTCATTCATAGTACTGTTGCAAACTTTAATATGCATATATATTTTCACGATCTCCTGTTGGAATAGATAGATTAAAGATTTCCAATGGTTCCCCTTCCAATAAGTATTTTTATAGCATCGTTGAAATTATGCATAACTCAAACTGGTCTAAGAATAAGAGGTAACATAAGAATAAATAGATCGAACAATAAATAATTATACGGGTAACTTTTTGAACACAGTTAACACATAAGCATATTAAAAGTGACTATGCATTATGATTAACACATTTTCGCACTTCTAAAAATTACAAATAAACGATAAAATGATTACAAAAGTTGTAAAAGATGATATAATTGAGGCAAATAAAAAAATGCCTTATAATTTTATGCTAAGGAATTTATTAATATAATTAATATTGTTGGATATTGGTCCCAGGGATAATGTTACATTCTCGTAGCAAGCGCTTCGACGGTGCAAGCGCTACGGCGAATTCTGTTGTTGAGAATTTATTGCACGCTCCACTATGCTACTACAATGGCAATAATTTAATTCCATTTCGTATTCTTACAGTTTGCTGTGACACAAGAAGCTTAAACATTTAAAGTGTGAAGTCATACTACCAAATTCATTTTATTTAATTGTAACGTTTTTATGTTAAAAGTAACAAAAGACCCTACATACCGATAACAAAAATAATGCTTATACTACTTATTACTAGTGTTTTTGAGATACTTTAGGTTCAATTTCGAAAAAAACACAAGTATGCTGAAGATTGAAAAGTTTGTATATAGTACAATTTGAACAACTTACTACTTGAGATGTCAAAACAAATGTATTTATTACATTCGATTAAAGTTTACAAGTGTCCGCCTCAAAGAATATAATTTTAAAGTCAATTAAAATGAATTCCGAGTTCTCATTGTTTCATAATTTGGAGATACCGAAGGACACTAAGACTCGTTCTAACTATGACAAAATAGATCGGTACTGGTTGATGAGAAAGTCAAAAGTGTATGAAAAATGTGATGTACGAATATGTAGAAGAAGCACGTCAGCTCTGTAAGGATAGAGATATTTGTCACACGGTGCTTTCTGCCTAACATTTAGAAGACTAGGCGTTACGATTAACAACGACAATATTAATTTAGGCAAACTTGGTCTGATTGATTAAGCTTGAAACCTTAACTTCATCATTAAATTTGATCCTATAAATACATTGTAAAATCGTCGTTTTCAGGATCGTTGTCGCTGCCGGCGTTATTTTATTTAAAAAGCCTCAAATTCGACTAAAAAGTTCAGATATTATAACAAAATCAATCATAGCTTTAAAGATTTATTCATTTAATTGAAAGATTTATTACTTCTTCCAATTTCAATTAATTACTTTTAATAATTTAGTCTCATATAAATGCATTGTGATGTTTATAGCTTTTGGGTAACTATAGCTATATCAGTTTAAAATTATTTGTAACAGTAATCAACTGAATTTCTGGGAACATTGTTGATGAGATGTATGATTACAAAATAACAGTATATAGCACACTAATGTACAAATGTATTGTATAACGATATAAATCTGTTTAGATTTGTACAAAAACCAAATTAAAGAATTAATATTCTTCTGCTTTAAATTTGTTCAAAAGTTAGGTCTTACCATGTGTCAGAATGTTAATAGTCTCGTTGTGGAAGTAGAAAAGGCTGCGAACACAGCCGACCCAGTCCTGCAATGGCCGGTATCCCGTCAACACGTACGGGTTAAACTGGAGGTGCTGCGGCATGTCCCGCCAGTGCAGCAACTCCACACCAACAGTATCGCTCTTCTTCTTCGGAGACTCCGCACTCACTCCACTCTTACTTTCCCTCTCGTCTGTTTCACTAACTTTCAACTCCGCAAGCGATCCCTCATTATCACAGATGCGCTCCAATGACTTTTTCCTCTTCTTCGGTCCCTTGCCGTTCACCTCCTGAATTGACATGTCGAACATTTTTGTACACGTATCAGGTACACTGTCGGCAGCTCTCATAACAGTACGCCGGCGATATGTTCGGAAAACGGAAGAGCGGGAGTCTGCGGTTTGGCCAGTGGTCCAATCCGCAGCCGCATGGCCCGAGTTCTTCCGGTGTGTTTTG
>DWEC01000252.1:0-18937 GCA_018245735.1 Microceris miodesmiata
TGCAGCGCCACCAGGTGGCGAGTGGCATCAATGAGCATATTATACAAACCTTCTCCGTGGAAAAATACATATATATAACAATTTTCATAATAATCGGTACAGTAGTTTTTGAGTTCATCGATAACATACAAACATTTATTTTTATATCTTATGATGCTCTGATAGACTTGTGGTCTAGTATTTAGGTACGTGTTCCGCGGGTCTTGGGTGGATACTAGCCTGCACCTATTTTAAAAAATGTGTGTTTTGAGATCTTTAGCGGTAATGGTAAAGGAAAGTATTATGTATAAACTGTATAATTCATAATATGAACAGGTAAGTAGGGAATTATAAGTAATATACCCATATATGTAACCAATGGGTACTGGAATACATGTAGAGGTCGTAGTGATAGAATAGTATTTTATACCAAAACATGTTAAACAATGAAAAATGCAGAAGCTTAATAATAAATTACTTAATAGTGAATAAATATATAATCTAAGTGAGTGTGTCTAACTATATAATCTAAGTGTGTGTGACTGTCTGTGTGTGTCATTTTAAATACGTAGAAACATAAAACCGAATGTAATTTAATTCACCTCCCCACGCGCCGAGTTACGTAGAGCTATTCAAATTAGGCCGCAAACATTCCAAATTCAAATACTCTACATCCTTCAGATACCGCGTTGGTTGAGGTCGATGCGCATTACCCGCCTTGCTTTGTTAACGATACATTAAAATGTATGATCCATTAACATTTTAGAGAACGGTGAGATACTTGTTAATATCATGCTTAATTATGTCTAGACTACAGACGGAATGTTGGTGTGCATTGACCTTTAATGTTTCTTTGTGTATGTGATATTTGTCAATTAAGGAAATGCAAATGTAATATATGATCCGTAAGTGGTCTTTGTCATTATGTTGTATTTATGTGTGGTGGTATTACATTTCATGTATACGTGGGTAGATTAAAATTCGAGTCATTGTTAGGTATGAGGGATGTAACCATATTGGACACTAGCTGTGCCCGCGACTTCATGCGGGCTAACCTAACGTAACCGAATCCGCATCGGATTCAACTGACGCGCTTCCAGCCTTAGCTGAACCCTATTTAATATGATGATTGATCATATAGATCTAAGCTCTATTTTTCTTGGTACATATTACGTGATGAAAAAAAACGTAACATCACGCCTGTAATCCCCGAAGGGGTAGGCAGAGGAGGGTAGTACCCTCTCACGTTTGACCAGTTACGTTTAAGTCCCACAATTGAATAGGTGGTGAGCCTATTGCCATACACCGGGCACAGATCCAGACTCCGAGTCACTACTAGAAATTCTAAATTAGAATAATCCAATATTACCCGACCCGGGATTCGAAACTAGTACATCCTGATCGGCAGTCACGCTTGCCACCATTCAACCAAATATGCGGCCATGAAACAAAGCTATAAACAAAGCTATAAAGCTTGTATGCACCATAATGACTTATGGTGCATACAATTCATAAATGGAAAGAAAGGATCAGTACAATAAATGGTTATTGTTTGGTCATTTCTTTCCACTAACAAATTAGTATAGTAAGGGTATTTGTATAGAGTATAGAGATACTAAATAGTATAAAAGATATACTGGCTCGTTGGTCGTATTGGTTGCAAGTGCGACTGCAGATCGGGAGGTCCCGGGTTCGATTCCCAGGTCAGATACTACAAAATTTTCTAATTCAGATTTAATAGTAGTGATTCGGAGTTTGGATATGGGCCCGATGCATGACAATAGGCTCCCCACCTATTCCACAGTGGGACGTAAACGTAACCGGTGAAGCGTGGGACTGTTCTGCATTCCTCTGCCTACCTATTCTGGGATTACAGGCGTGAAGTTACGTTACGAAGTTACGTTATAAAAGATGTACGCTGCACACTAAGGGTTTTGCAATTCCAGGAATATAGAAAGCTACTATTACTTGAGGATATCTATATTTCTCATTTGTTAATTACATTAAATAAAACTCTTGATGTCCCGAAATACGATGATTGACAAAATTTATTTACAACGGGTCACTAAGTCGGGCGTTATTTGGCGTTATTTTCCGTTGTAAATCATTCAGTTATATATAGTTATATCGCTATAATACGCGATATGAATTGTGATAATCTACACCTTTGTAAGTACAGTATACAATACACCTTCATTAAGTATACGACACAAAATTATTCATTACCATAATTTATAGGACGGATTATTGCAAAATAATTATTTATTATAACTTAATTATCCGTCGAAACAGTTTTATGGTCATTATCATAAATAATGCCAGTTTTAAAGCACTAATCGTTCGTTCACTTCTAATGCACATCACTGAACGAATGATGAGTGACGCATTTCTATTACCTACCGAAAGAAAGGATTTTTTATCCTTCAGTATTATTATTATTGTTGATAATAATCAATATTTTCGGACTTATATACGGCTATCTGATTCCAAATTAAACAGGATCTGTGGTATGGAAACAAGACAGCTGATAAACACTGATGATGCACATCATTATATGTATATTAACAACATAAATGTTTTTTACATTCAGAAACAAATAATTTGTGCTAATCTCACAAATATTCGTTTCGGGTGGCGGGGTTAACAAAAAGTATTACTAACAATTGGACTGACAGCCCAGTCATTAAGAATGTTATTTAGAAGGGTTTTGAAAGAGGCATACCAGAAGCTAATCCAATAATCAGCGCCGGCCGCACACGCAGCAACGATTAAGATGCTGAATAACGTGAAGAGGAGCAGGCACAGGTTCCCGCCGGCGGAGAAGTACGCACCGACGACCTCCCAGCGGAGGTTACCTGTCTGCTTCTCCTCAGCAATCATTTGCTGGGTCGCAAACTGTGGCATGTCCTCGCTTTCGGTGGCCGAGATCGTAGAAAGGTTTCTGAGCATACCTTTCTTATCTGTGTCTCCTGTCTTTGAGTAACAAAGTAATTAGACTTGTTTTTTAGTCATACTTGTAGTTTTTTTCAGCCTTTTTATCATTTGAATGTTAGAACAAGCGTGTGCTCTAGGAATGAGAGGATTAAAGCCATAGCCTGCCACGCTGGCCAAGTACGGGTTGGCATACTTCACACACCTTAGAGATTTTTTTTGTAACCCCTAAGACGTGAATGTTTTCCTTCGCCGTTAAAGTAATTGGTATATCTATAATTTTAAATTTGAATCCATGCCATGGATTTGAATCCAGGACCCACGAAGTTAGAGGTTGAATTCAAAACCTCTAGGTTATCCCGACGAGTTATAACATCTGCCTATTGGCTACATCTCGCTCAATTTCAGATAAGATTACAGACACGAGTTTCTGGCTATAAAAAATTATATCTGATTTATAAGAAATAAAAATCAAATATCAGTTATACAATTCAAACTTCATGAACACTTTCTTTTCAAGTGTTAAGTTTCAATATTTGAAGAAGAAATAATTTGGAAATTGAAAATTTTGTTGTCGGCACTCACTGCTGAGGAAATGCTTTCGGAGTCCTTATCTTTCCCTTCTTGTAGTTGTGCAAGCATCATGGCGAACTCTTTTCCCGACGACACAAGTTCGTTGAAAGTGCCCATGTTTTCTACGCTTCCCTGGAAAACGTTTATTAAAGTAAGATATATATGTAACCGTAACTATGTGTGACGTTTCCGAACGTCACCTCGATGCTGGCACCAAATAATGCACCGCGCCACATCGAGGTGAATTAAGAATCTTATTCAAGTTTTGAATGTTTTTGAATGATTTTTGTTTTATATTCTAACAATTGTTTCCTAACATTACACTGGAGACGATTGTTGCGATTACACGCAGTTAGGATTGTTCTTATGATATTCTGTATTTCTATTATGTGAATATATAATAGCTACTAGATATCAACAAGAGTTTAATTCCTAACACTACTTCTAATTGGGACCTCGGTGGAATAATCACTCATCGATTTCGATACTTCAAATCGGTGACCCCGACGTGATCGAAAAATATCATCATGCATCCTTTTGATTATATCATCATCATCATTTGATATATCTAACATATGTAATGTTAGAGGATATGCAGATAGTAGGGTAGGCCAAATATCTTTATCCTAACAAACCTGACATGCTTATTTTATACATCTGACTCTTACTATACGCAAGCTGATTTCAAAGGCTTCTGACTCTCTCATCAGCCAGGGTCTAACCTATATACTCGTAGTCAAGATAGCTAAAACTTAGGCTCTCGTGGCACCTGTATCTTATAATAGACAATACATAAATAACGCCTTTATATATTGTAAAAAAATTATATTCATAGTTTAATATTTTTCACAAAGTTCAATACAAGTGCCATAGGACACACTATTTGTCACATCCATCACACAGCGGAGTTGTTTACATTAAGTTTACCGACGAAAAGATTTAACATCGACTTAGGGCTGCGTTCCGATTTACTGCTACTAAAATATTTTGTAAGAAAAATTGGAGATACAATAAGTCCGCTGACGTACAAAGCAATTTATAGACGGATAAAGTGGATATATATTTTTATTAATTTTTAATTATGCGGGTAATTTTATTCTAATATGTGTTTTAATTTGAAACATTGCATTATACGTCTCAGTTGGCAAATAATTAATAATAATGATCTTGAGGTCGATAATGGGTCTTGAGTCGATCTTGAGTGTAGAGATAAGGAGGTCTTGAACAACTTTGATATACATATATCCAAAAATTTTAAAACGCGCGGCCAAAACGCCCAGTGTGTATGTACCCTAACGCGTAGTAACAGCGATGCAGTCTGATTGAGTTTGCTATTAGCAAAACTAATTACCCGCGTTCCGATCGATGGAAGCATCGCTATTTTTAGCAGCATCACGTCATGGGACCCTCGGCAACACTCGCACCTGCTGGCTGACCCGGATTTCTTCACAGATCCAAGATACCTACAAGACCTGTCAGCGATACGTTATTTATGGATTGTAACAAAAATCTGAACGCGCAATGTGTATCCCTGCGAATGTAGCCATAAATTTAAAATTTACTATATACTCGTACTTGCGCGTTTTTCATGTTTTTCAAAATGGTTTACATGGTAGATCGTCAAAAGTTTGCCTGTAGTAGAGACATTATGGTTCTTGTTATATCCTCAACAATTAAAAGTGAAATTCAGCAATGGTATAGGTCGTATTAGGTACTACATATATGTATACGTGTACTGGTATTTTCTGGTATCCCAGCCGCTAAATACCATTGATTTGTGATTGATTCGTTACAGTATGGGAATAGGGTTCAATATTCGCTTTAAAATTATCAAAATTTTAAATCTTATAAACTCGTCAGCGGCAGCAACGTATCTATGTATGTTACGTGTCTTAAAAAAATATTTATAATAATCCTGAAGAATACAAAACTGGCTTGAATAACATCCACTGAAATACAGGGCAGCCCTATAATTACAAAAAAAAAATATTTGTTTTTGAAAAATTACTATTTTGGCTCCAAATTACGTTAGTAAGGCGGCACTAGCCGTTACGCCATGTTCATACTTTATTCATGAACATGGATTTACGGACAATTGTAAGTAAATAATAATAATATCTGTTTTACATAACTTTAGCATATCGCTTACTGATTTTATACAACTTTAGCATATCGCCTTTACCGATTTTATAGAATTTAAGCACATCGTTTTTTACCGGTTTTACATGACTCAACTATATCATCTTTACCGGTTTTACACAATTTAACTCAAGTGTTTCTTATTTACCACAGGTTCGATCAAGGCAAATCGACGAAAGGCGCGAGCAAGCTCCGGCGGGACCTGATCAACGCAGAGATCGCCAACCTTCGGGACCTGCTGCCTCTTCCCCCCTCCACCAGGCAGCGGCTTTCGCAGCTCCAACTAATGGCTCTCGTGTGCGTTTACGTGCGCAAGTCCAACTACTTCCAACAAGGTTAGTAAACTAACACGTTGAATCAGATGGTTTACATATAAGATTTGACATTTTAAGACTTGAAGCGTAAAAATGTCGCAAGTTATCTCGAACAGGACAATTATAATATTATACGGGTAAATAGGTCATGTGATTTTTTTATATACGTACAAATCTCTTAATAACATACGTTTTTATAAAGGTACATTTCAGAGTACAACATATATTTCCATGAGTAAATACTTACTGTAACAAAGCTTGCTCACTATAGCTTCCCCAACAGTGGTAATAAAAAACCAACATACTGTCACTGATACTGTCATACAAGCTTATACAAAGCTGAAGTAAAAGTCTCAACATTATTGGTATTTTTATTCAAATTGGCAATTTATTAAATTATTTACCGGTCTAACTAAGACATGCTCCTTTCGTAGTCAAATTAGTTTTGGATTCATCCGACATCCTTCTTCATGAGCTCCTATGGACCCTCGCTCGTGCCCTTCATGTTCGTAGCGAGGTCGCAGCGACGACTGTAAATGAGTTGTTATTAAAGCTTTCCACTTCCTTCGATAGCTTCGTACACTTGAATATCACTTGCAAAGTTCTGTAAAACATTCGCATCGAAAGCTTTGGCAATTTCAAACCTGTTTATTACATAGCCTTAGCTGTATCATGGCAAGTAAAATACATTAAACTAATGTTAATATTATGTAAAATCAAAACACCAATGGGAGATACATGTAAGATTTACCGATGGTTCGTCAAGGTATGTTAAGAGTCCATAGGTTATGCTAGCATTGAGCTAATCGCGCCGGAGATCAACACGTTAGGAATTTATCGTGGAATAAAGTTGTACTTAGGAACCATATAACCGTGAATAAATACATTTAAATACTTTATTACATGTTAAACAACCAACATGTGTAAATTAGTTGATATTTAACATATAATGCCAGTCTATATTTTGTAATGTTTTAAAGAATTTCTGATATTTCGGACCCGTTGCTCAATACAAACATTTCTTCTCTATGGAGTACTAAGACGCATACATACAGACGAATATAAAAACACACCTGTAACAGATATATAAATTAATAATTCATTTGTATGAATGAAATCCGAGAATTGAAAACGGGTCTCTCTGCATGGCAGAGCTGTCTCCGTCTCGCCATGATAGTCAATACATCAAACGGGGTGTTTATATATATGTAGAGTTAAGAAACCGACTCACTTCTCCTCAAAAAGATGTCGTGAAATAGTATTAATAGTGTTTTCTTGTCGTTATTTTAATCTTGTACATAGTATTTATCCGAAGATTCCATTTCAGTTTCAGTTGTTTTCGGTCGAAATTCCTTGTTTCGGCGCATTTTTACCGGGAATACAGGCGTGATTTTACAGGCTTTTTTTAAGAGAACACTAATCTTGAAGATAACTAACTAAAAAATAAGAAAATCGACATGCGTTATATGTAACATGCAAGAAAATCATATACCATAAAAACCTCATTATATTTTCTGTCTTTACGGACCGTGAATAAATACATGTGTGAAATCCATGCAGCTGTCAGCACGTCATGCTGGCGGGCGAGGATCAACGAGTTCACGTGCATACATTTGTAAAGGAATTCAGAAGTAAATTAATATAATATTGGAGCCCTATGATATTCAACTAACAGGCAAATTTATATAATTTAGATTTATGTGGTCATTGCAGAATGGAACTAATAAATACATTAAATATTATTTGAATTATATGGAATGTTTTATGATGAAAAAGGGCATACTACGGATGTTTTTTGTTATTGAAAAGCTATATATAATCACGTCACGTAGGTATATAATATAATCACGTCTATTCCCGATAGGAGTAAATAGAAAATTAGTAATTTCTGCTGTTCCATCGAGTTTTTATTATAATAGTACTTCTAGCAAAATCAGGTTATTCGTGGCAAATAGATACTCAAATAGCAACAGACATATTTTGATACTCATAATGTATTTGGTTTACGTGGTTTGTTAAGCTTAGAAACTTGTCTAGTAGTTTCTATATGCAATAACACAAAATATGTCTATATTTTCCATTAAAGATTACTCATTCGTGTAATAACAATAATAACTAGCCCCAACAGCCCTGACCGAAATGGTATGGCCATTTAAATAGTTAGTATTTATTACACATAACACTTTCATTAAAATATAATTGTCGACCTTTCTATGCCTAGTTCTCACCTAACTTTAACTTTACATCAAAATAGTTTCCTTCAAGCTCAATTTAACGTATTATCGCAAGGTCGTATTTCATACGCATAACACGCTATCAAATCCCCAATCCCAGCCTTGAACCGAACATCGAAAATCGATAATTACGTAACAAAAATCGATGTTCTCACGATCCGATATACAGTTACGGACACGTCATTTGCACAAAAACAATGGGGAATCGCTTTTGATAGGAAAATTAGAGAAAATTAGCGAGCGGGAGACCGGCTACCGACTGATTGTTATTGGCCCTAATAGTGCCTTCGGGGAATCGAACCCGAGTGCAGCGATGTCACGCCCGCACCGCACGCTACTGACCGCCGGTTCACATGGATATACCATTTAATAAAAAATTTGACTCCGTAAGAGAGGAGAATTGGCGTGCGAAATTTTTTTTAAGGAATTTTAATTGTTTGGCGTATTGCAATACACATGGATTGATGTTGCCAGGAGGGTAACATTAAAATTTGAAAATGAAATGTTGGCAGTGAGAATAAAATTAAATTTTGAATCGATGCAATTGTGGTATGAACGAACGTTCTAGAAATATGAATGAAAAGTTTCGCCTTGAGTCACGAATGTAAAGATAGGTTGGATAACGATTCGTAATTTTCAAATCATCACTTGTAGCTACTGGCAATCTCTCGAGGCTAAAGTTTATAGCCAGCTCCAATAGACAATAATCGTGGGAAACTTTTTTTATTTCACCAGCCATTTATAGCTTAGTCTCGCCATACTAAGCACCGATTAAATTATTTTTAGTTAAAATATACTAAACATTTGCTAGCAAAACTTACCAAACACAAGATATGAGATATTATAGGCGCTGAATTTTAGTAGTTTTGTTAAGTTTCATGTCAATCTATAATATTTTATAAGTCGATTATAATACGAGAAGCACATAGTTTCAAAAAAGATATTATTTGTGTAACTTCATAGACTTTTTTTAAGAAATGGCTTTGTTAGAACGGATTTTAATAAATGGTTTTTATAAAATGTGTTCCATTAAAATGGGTTTTATTTAAAAAAAATGTTAATGGGTTGTATTAGAACACTGTGGTCAAAATGTATAAAGTACACTACCTCATACACTTTGACTCCAGTGTTCTAACACACTGTGTAATGCCTATACCAAAGCACACATACCTACTCGTAAAAGCATCGTGAAACATTTGAATGTTTTTAATATTAAAACTACAATGCAGTTACTCTTATTTAAAAACACGATACTAAAGCTAAAACAATGATTTATTATGGTTAGTTCACAAATAAAAAATGTACCTTCAAAAAGATCTTTTTTCAAAATTGTCGCTTTATTCAATGTTTTAAATAGATCGAGCACGACAGAGAGATAGCGACAGCTATTTTAAGATCAAAGTGAATACCAAAAGTAGTCTTTAGTAGGTAGTAAGTTAGACATTTTTGCCAGAACTTATCTTAACATTTCACTGAAAGCCGCATACAAATAGGTCCAGACACGAAGTGTGGGCAAATATCGTTGACCTCTATTTAAATATTTTAAAATATATGGACATTCTTTCTTAGCAACTTTATTATATAGTATATATATGTACATACTCGTATATAAAACCAGATACGTAGAGCAAAGCCTGACTACATACGTCCAGTGAACAAAATTTAAAAGACATTTTGTTCTATTGAAAAGCTCAACTCTACATCTAAACTCTACATCGTATTAGCGCTAGCGTTATTATTGAAAAATAAATTGGTAAAGCGAAATCAAGAGTCGCGGAAACATGAAAAAGCGGTTTTAAAAAGAAATCGAAAATATACAGTTTGTCCAAACATTGAAATTAAATCGAAATATTCAAATTACAGGACTATAAGGATACAGTGCAGTAAAAACACCTTTCGCATTGATATTCCCTCGGAAGGTATACGAAATGTACATAAACGACGATGTTCACCGTTCGTGGGAAGAACAGTTTGCATACACTTATCGCTTGTACATACTCAATCGCCGTTTCAAATACCTTGCATTTCTATTTTTTTTTTCATTGCAAATATCTTCTGTCTATCGCCGACCAACTCATAAACTATTATTGCCTGTTTTAATGGTGCAAAATTAGTGCCTATTTATATATATTACACCTGAATTCACTTATTGAAGTATGATAATTAAAATCATTATTTATTTTTAATATGAAACTAACTAACGTTTATTAAGTAATTTATTAAAACTTAACTTTCAAGTTAAGTTTTAATAAATTAAGGGTAATTAACCCCTGTAATCCCCGAAGGGGTAGGTAGAGGAGTGTAGCACACTCCCACTTTTCACCAGTTACGTTCAAGCCCCATGAATTGGTGGTGAGCCTATTGCAATTTTAATAAATTGATGGTAAAAACACGTTTGACTTAATATTTGCTATTAATAGGTATATACATATAGTATTGCTACGAGCGGCTAGTAACTGTACTTAAGGATTTATGATGGAAGGTTTATGTGGCCACCTCGCCTTTAAATAACCAAGCACATTAGTAAGCAATTAAGGATTTAGTAAGCCATTAAATACTTTTCAAAGTTTCCGATTACTTTAGTAAGCCATCATTATTTCATAAGGCATTGAGCACTTTAGTAAACCACCAAGCACTAATAAGCCACCGTACTCCTTAGTAAGCAACGAAATACTTTAATAAGGCAGCAAAAACTTCAATAAGCCAGCAAGCATTTTAGCAAGCCATCAAATTGTTCAGTAAACCACCAAGCTAGTAACCCACCAAGCACTACAATAACCCACCAAGCACTACAAAAACCTACCAAGTACTTTTGTAAGCCATCCAGAACATGAGTATGTGACATGAAAACCTTTCTGCCACAATAAAATTATAACAACATCGTCTTAATAATTATACGGCGTACCGAAGAAAGACGTATAACGTCTCGCGTCGATACAGAATGCACATTACCGATCAGTCTTATACAACTTAATTAGGCACAAGAAAGGCCAACACATCGCTAGTTCCCAGGGTGGTATGCAAAAATTGTTGAGAAAATACCATACCCTGTGCGTGCCCGCTAATGCGCTGTAATTTCAGCATTTAGAACCGTAAAGGTGCTGTTCTATTGCCGCCGAGTTACGAGCAAATTATCCCGCTTTTGGTTTGAATTTTCGTTTTGTCAAATTCAAATACGATGTGGGAACTTCGTATTTCCGCTACTTAAACCGCAATGAATCTGTTTAAATAACGTCAAATAAACATCCTGTCTCCCGTTACACTAATAACTTAACACCTACAGTCTACTTAAAACTGTGTTAAAATAAAAAAAACATCATCTATACAGAAGCACCAGTGTTTATTTACTTAAATTAAGCAATTTTATAAATATCGTCAAAATGTATAAATGTCGTTAAAATTAGTAACCGTCACGCCACGTCAGCAGCCTTCTTCTTCTATCCTATCACCCCAAAAGTGTGTAGGCAGCTATATGTATCTGCTATTACATTTTTCTCTATGTTATAGCAGGCATATCTTACTTTAAAAATGCACACATCTTTCTTTAAAAATGAACCGCAAGAAGTTTTACATTATACCTCTGAAACATAAAGCTCAGTTTTAATCCACTATTTTACCAAATTAATATTTCAAGTTTGCAATGTAAAGCGACCGACAATTACTCTCAAACGATAAAAATTCTACATCGTTTATCTCTCAGTGTCGAACGAGTCACTGATACTGGGAATCGTAAGAAGCACCCATGTTGTGTTGTACGGGTTTAATTGCGTGGTATTTATCCACGTAATCAATATGCCCGAGTGGCGTTTATTGCTCTGCCCAATAAATCTTCAATTAATTTATTTTACTTAGACGATATTTCTGTAATATCAACCAACAGACGTTATCCAAGATTTATGTTTTATTTTTATTTATTTAGTGACTCATCAGTGGCACGGCGCAGGAATGTTTTGCTATTTAACATAATGTAACATCACGTTTGTTGTGCTATCAACATGTTTTTAAGTAAGTATCAATTTTATCAGCGCATAAACATATTAGATTATTAAATAAAATGTTGTATTAGAATAGTTAAAAAACTGTACAGTGTTGTAAAAAATAAAAAAAAGTACTAAATATTGTATCAAAAAAAATTATGAACTTACTGGAATCAAGAACACAATGAAAAAACTCCTTCATATATTTGACATAGCCTGTGATCTGTAGATCTAAATTGCACACCTTAATTTAAAAATACGTTAATTAAGACATGTGAAACTATGCAAATGTAGTAACAATAAAATTAACAATATTTACTAAGATAAAAAGCAGTAAAGTTAGTAAAGAAGTCGACAATGTAATATAAAGAAGAATAGAAGAAACCTTTTTCATAATAAAAATAATCTTTGGGTATCAGGAGGCAGTAAGAGTCGATTATTTACAAACCAGGACTATAAGCGAACCATTCGAAACAAGAAAAAAAAACAAGAAAAATATACAATCATATAAATCTTATAAAGGTACATTGAGCCTGTAATCCCCGAAGGGTTAGGCTGAGGAGTGTAGTACACACGCACGTTTCACCAGTTACGTTTACGGTTACGGTTACGTTACGGTTACCCATGGAATAGATGGTGAGACATAAACCTAATAATACAAGCATATTTTGTTTTAAAATGCTTGCATATCAACAAATCTTAGCACTAATGCTAATTTCAATACGCAAATACTCACTTAGCTTAATAATAACGCACTTACGAACAATTTAAATATAGAACACACAATTCTTTTCGCATAAGTGATTGACCACTTAACTGGCGTGCGATATTATCGAATTATAGACATACAACGTTATCGACCATAAACTATTTACGCTGAGAAATAAAATAATAGCTACTTAAGGTGCTACCACATTATAATAATCTTAGTGCCTTCAGGCTACGAATCGAGTCGCGAAACATCGAATGTTTCATAGCAGAGAAGAATCATATATAAATCAAATGTTTTTACACTGTAAGATTTCAATATAAATCGTCAAATGTATCCTTTAAAGTGTTTTAATGTTAAAAAAAACAGCCAATCTATTAGATGCCAAGCCAATCTATTAGATGGTACTAAAACTCGTTTACCTTAATTAGAATATTACAAAAGAGGTATATGTAATTAGGTTCTTTTCTCTCCTATTTGCATTAAACTATAAATTAATGTTAGGTACATAATAAAATTATTACTAGTAAAAATTCAAAGGTGACTTTCCGAAAGCCCTTTGTCGTTCTTCTTTTAGACATTGATTTTCACTCACAATGACAAGCCTTAAGTCCATGTTTTGCCAAACCGGAGAAGTGGAAATAAATGGTAACTTATATTTCATTTACTAAAGGAACTGCAATAAATCAATTGAACATTAAATCACGTAACATTAAGCAATGAAAGCGTCTATTCAGTCATTTATAATTTATTTATATAGACGCCAAAGATTAAGTTTAATAGCAGATTTAAATTTATATGTATTACTTCTCACAATTAGTGCATAGTGAAGTCCGCACGTGAAGTCCGCACTTGGCCACTGTGGTAGTAGTAGTCTATGGCCTTAAAATAACAGTGGAACGAACGAACGAACAGTGGACCAGTGGAATGAAAAATAACAGTGGCTGATAGTGGAACGTTAAAAGAATCGAAAAAATATATTGGCAATCCGTAAGAATCGTACATGTAGCAAAAATGTAGAGTCACCTTAATGTAGAGTACGAGCGCGCTGATCACGCGTGTGTACGACGGATCGTACCGATACGCGCCCTAAGTGATCGTTTACAAAGCACTGAGATTAATTACTAGCACTGTACACTATATTTATTGCTTAAACCCACGCGTTACGTATCAGCGATTTAAGAGGCGACATGTACAACTATTTATGTTCCAATAGTACATTTAATGGTTAGCTATTTATATGTACAAATGTTTGATAAGATGCAATTACTTTCATATCTACGAATACTGATCTATTATAGAAGAAGCGTTTCAGGCTTGTAAGGACAGAGATATTTGGCCCTGTACTCCCTTCCTACCCTGTAAGGCATCTAACGTGACAGTATATTCTTAGGCTTGTAAGTTCTTAAAACATTTAGATGTGATTTGGTTTGGTGGAAGTCGTACAAGCTACAGTCCAGAACTTGTAAGCTTGTTCCTAATTATCCTTCGAAACGCACTGGTAGCTTCTATTAAAGCCAACTGCAGGTTTTCTAATTTATTTACATACGCTGCGTTTACACAAGCACGACTGAGACCCATTTCACCAACAACATCGAGCAATGCTCATCACTATGGTATTGGTATTAACCAGTTTTGTGAGTTACATACATACCCAAACCCTAACCATGGGTTCAGCAGCCAGTGTTATTTACCAATGCAAAACATCGAACTGACGAATTGATTTTTTGTGCAACGTATCGTATACATATACTCTTAGTATATAGAGTTTAGTAGCAAAATGAAATACAATATATCGTGCTCTTGATTTTCTGTTGATTTTAATATTCTTCATAATTAGAAGAAGATCCTTCGCCAAGTTATGTTATTTTGTATTGCTTGGCACACCCGGACAACACTAATTTTATAATTTGACCGAAATTCATTAAATTTTTAAGTTTAAGTTTCTCTGTGCTGCTTTCTTACAACAGCCTAACATGGAAAATCTCCTACTACTCTATACGTGCTACAAGGTTTTAAAACAGCTCAATACAAGGTTTACCGATTGCTTGTTAACATTTATTTAATCCTTTATATATATATATATATATATATAAATAGTTACGTTAAATGTATAAATAGTTAACATACATCGCATTCCGTGATAAAGGACATCCGTCATCCATTCAAGGAATTACATATTCCGCTACCGAGTCACTATATATCATTCTAATAATATTATAAATATATACTTTAACATTGTAATTATATAATATAACAACAAAGTAACTAACATAACTATTTTGTTACCTGGTATGAAGAAAGGATTATTTTATTGTTTTTTAGTTTAAAAGTAGTAAATAATGATGCAGTCATAATTGACCGCTGTGAATCGAGCAGGACTGCAGGACATGGACTCTTAGTGTTAATTACTCCAATTAATATTAATTATTGTTAATAAGATTATTCTATCCACTCATTAACGTTTGGTAGCTCTCTATTGGGCGCAAGCCTTTCCTAAGCGAAGCCACTCTATCCGGTCCTAATAAAAAAATAACCCGCACAGAATAAAAATTTGTGTGACGAACACAAGTATATGTGGGTGTAAGAATATCTACATATATAAGTATTTATTTATATGTATCTATGTAGTTTATCAGCCGTCTAGTTGCCATGACATAAGTTCTCTTGATGTTTACTTTGCCATTAAGTGCCCGTGTAGATGTCCCAAGACACTATTATTATTATTTCTATTATTGCTTGGTGAGAGAGTGACCCACGCTCCTTTCGCCAAGTCGGAATGACCACTCGATGACCTTCCTTCTTCATCGGTAATCAGTTAATTATAATTGAATTAAAAGACTATGGTCATTTTAAATTGATTATAAGATTACTGGAATAGGTACTGTTAGTATCATTATCTGTTAGTATGGATGCGTTTAGCATTAGTAATTTCAAATGTAATGGAAACATGTAAATATCCGATGTAAACAGATAAAACCATAAAACGTTTGAAAATACACAATGCGGAGTTGCGGTTGAGAACAAAACGCAGATTTTCTGTATAATTATTTATTGACTGCACACAATTATTTATAATTGCACTGCGGTTGCAAGTGTAGATGCAGAGGCAACTAAATTTATATTCGTCTGTTAATAACGACTGTATTGGTTTTCCATTGTCGCCATTAACTAATGGCGCCTTATTAAGGATTTGTGTTTATATTATTAGGAGAAACGATTCAGCATACAAGCCATATGTGGCAAATATAAAGACATTAGTTAAATGTCATAGCATGGGTCAGAGAATCCAGTCAAATGCGTCGATGACACTAAAAATAACTCGGATATCTCATCTCTTAGCATATGTCTGCTTACGAAACGCTTCACTGCAAATGATGCTGGTATCGCAGTTTTATAACAGGGAGGTTGAGACCTTGTTGGATAGGTCAACGTCCACCAGCTGACGGTGACTGGCACATGATGATGATGAGGTGCAGACCCTTGTTATATAGATGGCTTACTTTATGTATTGTATTTTTAGTGTAGCATTTGGATTTCAACTAAACATCCGATCACTAAATTAGTAAGAAGAAATTAATCTTTGTGACGACAGGCCTTGTGAATCCGAAGTTTAAAATATTAATGTGTATTTACACGCGTCAGTACCCATATATCCTTCATAAATATGGGCAGATAAATCATATAACATGTATTACCAGAATAGGGTTGATTAGAAACAAATTACGTTTTATATGCACAGTTACAGTTTTGTAGACATATATACAAGAATCCATAAATCAAGAATAGCTTCTAAATGTAAAATTTCTTGAACAATTTGATCTATAAATAACATTAATCACAATTTAGCTCAATATGCTTAAAAGCTTAAATGAATTTAAAACCGACATCGATGTTAATTGTACAACATTTGTAACTAGCACAAACACAATACACACAATTATTAAAACAACCAATGGTTAACAGCGTTTATTATAAACTTGAACACACAATAAATACTTATCGACAGCCTAACACTCGACATACGTACATAAATAACGCACGTACAGACATACAGACGTTAATCCAATTAGCGTCCATAGTGCAGTGTCTAATTAGCATAAATTTGAATTTTAAAACAGGCAGAAAATTACTTCCAACTGGCTACGGAGCAACAGGTGTATGTATGCTCAAACACACACACGATAATTAATTATTTGTAATCGATTATTTGATTCGATATGACATCATATGAAATAGTTGTATGAAGTTATTAACGGTTGGTTTTTGTGTCAGTTGTCTGTTAATTGGCTGGCCTGTGAGTCTTAGTGCTTAGTGCTTAGTGAGAGTGATCCGGGATTGTGGGTTCGATTATAACTCAGAACAAATGTTTGTGTTATAATCACGCGCTAGTTTTTACGTGGCGGAAAAATGACATGGCTGTGTACTGAAACTTTTATCCTTAAAAAGTATCCATTATTTAGTTATTGTAGCACAGGTTCTGCTTAGTTTAAGATCAAATAACCCTGTGTGGGTTCTTCCGTAATATTATTTCTAAATATGTGTTAACGGTTTATTTTATTTAAATATTCTTTAACATGTAATTACCTTTAAGACTTTCAATTGATATAATTTACATAAGCGCCACATCTATTTCCAATGGGAGTCTAAGCATTTCTCACGGCTATGGTTCTGATAAACGTCCTTCCCTTCCTCCATTCTCATCAACATACATGCTCACTTATTAAGGGTTATTTTGGACTGTCATTGTGTTGGCTAAGAAAATAGATTGAGAAGACCAATATGTACAGACTGACCAATGTTAAAGAAATCACTTCAAACCTGTAAAAATATTTGGTAGTCGTTGCTCTCTGCCTACCCCGTTAAGAACCAGGCATGACAATATAACAACAATAATAAAACTGTATTCAACAACATTTAACACGGATCATTTAACTTGACATGTCCGTATACAAAGTATTCCGTCAAATTGATTGCATGTAAAAGTAATTATGTTAGTATCTATGAATATATATGTGGTAAGTATAATTAAAGTAACGATATGTATAATTGTAAGGAAGGGTCACACTGTCCGAGTGTGTTGCTTAATATGTTTTATGTAACACATTATCATTAAGTGATCTGTCAATCAAAACTGGTAACAGTCGGCCCTTACGACTGCCTAAGTTACATTTAAATGCGTTATTATCGTCACTATATCAAATAGTAATAAAGTATCTCACAATGTATTTGGGTATTTATTGTTTTACGTATAACTAGAATTGGTAGGCGGAGAATTTAAGTCTAAAGTCGTTCATCACGAGACAATCTAGGTTGAGAGTGATATGTAGGTACCAAAAAAAACACTGTAAGAAATAAATATACATAAAAATCATTAAACCTTATTGGACACCACAATAATTTTAAAAATTTAGAACAATTTGGCTCTTCTCCGAACGAATAGAAAAGCTCTTCTTAAGCTCTTCTTTCTTCTTAAGAAGTTCTTCTTACTTAAGTTCTTCTTTCTTCAAACTACGAAAGAAAGAACAGTATCTAAGATTGAGATGCAAATGTATACTAACATAATAATGTAAGATTGAAGTTGTCTTGAAATAGACCAGTATAGAATTACTTAGCTCTTACATTTAACATTCTCTTACACTAAGTTACTTAACTTAAAAGCTCTGAGAAAAGCTTTGTCGGAAGCCCACTCTTGTCCTACTGAGATCATTTTGAAGTCTAGATAGCTGAACCGGTTCTGTACAAAATTAAGTAGATATTCTAAGATATTGTTCTTATATTTTCAGCTTTGGAAAGATAACATCGGGGCTAATCTGATAAGTTTCAAAGCGTTACTAATGAGTCCAAATTTTAACTATTCAAAATTCAATTTAAATTGAAATATTATTAACATGGCGGGTTGTTCTATTTCCAGTAGCGATACTGTAGATAGCAGTGACAGGCTTGTGGTGTAGAAGTTAGGCTCCCACTCGGAGTGTATTGGGTTCAAAGCCTGGCGCTCACTCCTGCGTTTTTTAGATTAAATATTACTGTTTTATCGGTAAAGCCAAACATCAGGATGAAATCTGCTAACGAGAGCTT